>JACAFY010011325.1:0-25557 GCA_015252635.1 Dictyostelium capitatum
TGTTGATGTTGTTGTTGTTGTTGTTGTTTTTATTATTATTATTATTATTATTATTATTATTATTATTATTATTATTATTATTATTATTATTATTATTATATTGTTTTGTCGTCGTTATTATTGTTATTATTAATATTATTGTTTTTGATACTATTGCTAAAAAAAAAAAAAGAATCTATAAAAATACTACTATTACAGAATTAATAAGAGGAAATATTCGGAATAAATAAAATGTATAAACACTTTAACTAGTACCACATAATAACAATTATCAAAAAAAAAAAAAAAAAATTAAAAAAAAAAAATTAAAAAAAAAACAAACATGTTATTTATAATAACCCAACACAACAATAATATTAAAAGAAAATTATTTTTATCACTGAGAGTGGGTGAGTGAGTGTTTTGATTGTAATACATACAATTTTTTTAAAAATGATGGTGTCCAATATTATAACTACTATTACCACTCATTCGTCAAAACACAATAATAAATTGATTTTAAAATGTGTGTTGTATATATTTTGTTTTTATCCTTATTATATGTATGCAAAAAAAGTCAATTTTTTTTTTTTTTTTTTTTTTTTTTTTTTTTTTTTAAATTTTTTTGGCTTTTAGTTTTTTATAATAATTTAATCACATGAAACCAAAGTTTTTCAAAAAAAAAAATTTTAAAAAAAAATAAAGAGGACCGGCTTTGGTGGTATGGTAAAAAAAAAATCAAATAATTAAATTTTAAACAGGTTCCTGATTCATGTTGAGATTTAATATCTATTTATATTTGTGTCAAAAATTTCATTGATTCTATTTTTGTACATGGATTCTTTATACTTGTTTTTCTCTTTCTTTATATTTTTCTGGTTAATCAAAACAAAAAAAAAAATTGAAAATAGGTACTTTGGTATTTTATAAAATTGATAAAAAAACAGATATTTATTCTATTATTGCTATATGTGTGATTAATTACACTTATACAGGCTAATTAGATTTCTGTGATAAATTTATGATTATTTATGCCTCAGTGGAACAATTAAACCAAGATAATATAATTTTATTTAATATAGCTACAACACTTGGTATATTTATTTTAATCATCTTCAATTTAAAGGATTATGTTTGATATATAAATTTTTATTTTGATTTGATAAAAGGCCAATTAGCAAAGTGGTTTGAAGCAGGGGTTTATTTATACCTTTTCCAAAGCAGCAATAATCGGGCCTAGTTAAAAAAAAAAAGAGTAAAAAAAAAATTTTAAATAAATGTTTTGTTTTTATATATATATATAAATAGAAATTTTATTACTTTTTCTTTTACTTTTTATAAAATTAAGCTATTTAAGTGGTGTTATATATAATTTTTTTTTTTTTTTTTTTTTTTTTTTTTTATAAATTTTTTTTTTTTTTTTTTAAATTAATTTTTCATTTTCAGTGATTAATATAAACATACACTATATATAAATAATCATGATTTCATTAAATAGTAACAATAATAATAATAATCATGATGTAGATATGTATGATAGTGGTAGTGGTAATGGTGGTGAAGTAGTTAATGAAGGAGAAGATAATGAATTATTTTGTTCAATATTATGTGGTGATACAGATTTATTAAAGTATTTTACAAGTGGTAGTAATGGTAAAGGTAATGGTAATGGTAATAATTTAATGTTTATACCATATATTGTAATTGAAATATTATCGAAATCAAACAACACAAAAATAGAAGAATTCATTAAATTAAAAGAACAATTCATATATTCACCAATATATTCAAAGATAGTATATAATATTGGTCAATATGAAAAATTAGATTATATTAAATTAAATGAATTTATAAAGAATGAAATATCAATTCGTAAAAAGTTATCTCATTTATCAAATAATGATTTAAATTGTGGTAATGGTAATGGTAAAAAAGATACATTCTTTGACTCAATTGATAATCCAAAATTACATTTTGAAAATGGTTCAAATGAAATGAAAATGAAGTTAGTACTTTCAGATATAATTGCATTATTAGAATTCTCTGATATATTAACATCATCAGTATCTTCTTCATCTTCTTCATCAACACCAAATATACATCAACAACAACAACAACAACAACAACAACCACAACAACAACAACCAAAATTCGAAGCACTATTCATCGATACACCAATTTATAATAATGAATTAAACATAATATTACCATTAATTACATTTAAATGTTTAAAACATATTGAATTTAATGTATGTACTCATTTATATATATACAATCACACTAAACATACCATATATACTAATATATATATATACACTATCATTATCATAATTATTTCTAGAAATTAATTATATCAATATTATTTTTAAATCAATCTGGATATTTAATTAGTTTGATTTTATTGAATTGTCCAAATGAATTTAATGAAATTATTGAAGTTGTATTATCAAGTGTTGGTATTGTTGGTACAGAAAAAATTAAAAGAGTATTAATGGAAATATGTAAATTATCAAAATATTGTAGTAGATTACTTAGAAGTGAATTAATGAATAGACAAATGTTACCAGATTTAGTACTATTAATAACAAGTCAATTCATTAAAGATGAAATTGAATTACTCGGTAACATTATATCAAATCGTCAAGAAAACCAATGGTTAAAAGAATACATTTCACAAAATAATCAACAATCAACATTTAATGAAATTAGAGATTCATTATTATCAACATTAGAAAAAATTAATAGTAGTGGTAATAATAATAATAATATGGAACAATCATTTATAGTTAAATCTATAATTAGATTATATTGTGGATTTAGTGGTTTACTTGGTATTAAAATGAATCAAAATGAAATATCAATTTCACTTCAATTTATAGAGAAATCAAATTGTTATTCAAAAATATTTTTATGTTTTTTATTGGTTTGTGAAGGATTAGTTAAAAGTATAACTGCAAAAAGAGTTATTGGATATTTAAATCATTTAGGTAAATTTGGTAATTGTAATGAATTATTATTATTGGTTTCAATTTATTTTCATACACATCAATTACAAAATATTGCATTAATTGTAAAGAATATATTAGGATTTAGACCATCAATTCATACTGAATCTTTAAATGCAATTGGTGAATTATTAACAAAAGAAATTTATACTGAATCATTAGTTGCAAAGAAATCAATTCAATTATCACCAATTTCACAATTAAATAATAATGATTTTAATAATTTATCAATTGTTTGTGTTTATCATTTATTATCAGAAAGAATATTTGAAAAATATGAAACTGATGTTACTCAATGGTGTTGGAATCAAATTGAATTATCAACTACACCATGTCATTATTTAATACCATCTTTATTAGATCAATTAGTTAAAAATATAATTGAACCTTCAATTAGTACAAGTGCATTACAATCATCATCATCATCACCATTTTATATGAAAAGAATACAAGAATCACAAATTACAAATTCAATTAATAATGCAATGAATTCATCAAATTTGCCAGTTGTAATTTTAATTGTTTATTTTACATTACGTTATAATGATTCTGTATTTAAATTTAAAAGTGAACCTAAATCAACATCAATTAGTGGTTGTGGTGGTAGTAAACAACAAAATCAATTTTTAATTGAAACAACACAACAACGTGAATATACAATTGAATTCCTTTCAAAATTACCAATTCAATTATGTATAAATACTATATTGGCAAATCAATCATTATACTTTTACATTATACCACCATTTTTATATTTAATTCTTTCACAGTTTCCTCAATTTTTTAATATTAATTTATTATTAATTCAAGAAGAAAGGTTATCAAATCCAATTGAAAAATTTATATTCTTACCAAATTTTTATAATGTTAGTGGTAGTGGTAAAGGTAATGGTAATGGTAATGGTATGACAAATGAATTTTTAAAGAATTGTTTAGAGAATACATTAAAGAAACCAACATCTGTTCAATTGGTAATTAGATATTTAAATACATTACCAGTTGTTGAATTATTACCATTTACAAATACATTATTGGATACATTGTTACCAATATTAATTAATAATAGATCATTATCATTTATTGATGGTTTAATATCACCATTCACTGAAATTTGGGAAAGAGTATTTCCAATATCACAATCATCAATTGCATTAAAAACAATTAATATTCTTACAACAACAAATGATGGTATTGGTAGTAATAGTAGTGGTACACCATTTTCAAAATATACATATACTGATATTATATCTGATCCATTAATGATATTCCGTTGTCATCCAACTGTATTTACTTGTCCACCTTTATTTAAAATACTTTTACAAATTTTATTTTTTTATATGGTATCATCAAAAAAGAATTTACAAAATCAATTACATGGTAGTGGTGGTGGTAGTAGTGTTAGTAATAAACAACATCAAGAAGATATATCAACATTAATACTTACACAAGAATCATCAATAATTCAAATATTATTAGAAATTTGTATAATTGATAAAATTGATACAAAAATAATAATGGGTAATAATAATGTATCATCATCATATGATCCAGTTGATATTGAAGAAATTAGATGTATGATTGGTAATTTTATTCATCAAATATTCATTGATAAACCATTAATTATAAAATTAATTCATTTTCAAGGATATAATGCACAATTGTTACCAATTACAGTAACATTGATACCATCAATGCATATTTGTTTTGAATTTATACCAGAATTATTATCACAACCAATATTGGATAAACAAATATTTGCAATTCAATTAACAAGTTATTTATCTGAAAAATTCCCAATTCCAAAAAGTTTGAAATTAATTAAACAGTGTCAATTAAGAATTTCATATAATTTAAATTCTGCAAATAGTAGTGGTATTGGTGTTGGTCAATATGATAAATTTAAATTTCTACATTTAATATTACCTGCAATTACAAGAATAACAAAAACATTTCCATTAGTAGCTGAAGATTTCATTACAATATTAATGGAACAATTACCAAATAAGAATAATTATCAACAAAATTTAAAATCTCAAATTTCAACTATAAATTTAAATTTTAATTCAAATTTAAAAAATTCAAATAATTCAACATTAATTCAAAATAATAATGGTTCAAATAATAATAATGATAATGATAATAGTTTAAGTAATATTGAATTTGATGATAATAATAATAACAATGGTAATAATAATAATTCTATTTTCAAAATCAATAATAACCTTTTAAATAATTTCAATGATAAATCATTTTATAATAAAATCTCTAAAAATGATAATTGGAAATCAATTAAAGAATCTAATGACCACAATAACAATACATTTTCAAATATCCCAATAGAACAAGAAATACATCAAGCAATTCAAATAATAATTAAAAATCTTTCAAAATAGGTAATAAAAAACATTAAATCAAAACATTAATAAATAATTATAATAAAATAATAACAAATAACAAAAAAATAAAAAACAATGTTGTTTCAGCGCCAAAAAATATCCAATATTTTTTTAATTTTTTGTTGGGAATTTTTTTTTTTTTTTTTTTAAATAATGTTAATATAGTTTTAATATTTAATGTATTAAAAAAAAAATGGATAACGAAGATGATGATTTAAATTCACCATTTCAAGGAACAGGTGTTTTTGCAGAGATGAAGGCAAAAGCAAGAAAAACACCAGTAAAAGAAAAGAAACCTGCACCCCCAGAACAATCAAATAAAATAACATCATATTTTAGTGTTGAAACAACTGCACTACCAAGAATACCTAAAAAAGATGATCAATCAAATACTTCAACAACTTCTACTACAACTACAGCCGCAATAGCACAACCAATATCAAATGTTACAACAACTGCTACAACTACCGCAATAAAAGCTACATTACCAACACCAAATTTAAGTAGTACGGGTAGAATTATAACACCAGCAAGACCATCAATATCACCACCTTCAACACCAACTCCTGCACCACCAATACCACCAAAACCAACTACAAAACAAAGTAAAATACCTGCTTCTTCAGTACACACTACACCAACACAACAATCTAAATCACCAACTTCTTCACAACAATCATTACAACAATCACCATCATCATCATCTCCCCCATTAAAAGGAAGAAGTAGATTACAGTCACATCAAAATCAACAATTACATGAAACAACCACAACAACAACAGAAAGTGATGAATGGAAATCAAAACCAAGACCAATTAAAACAAGAGGTGCAATTAAAGATAGTAATTTAATTAAACAACCAGCAACAACTCCAAAAAAATTACCACCATTTGCAAAAACATCAAAACAAGCACCAACAAAAACAACAGCTGTTAAAAGAAAAACAATGTCTTCATCATATGATGAAAATAATGAAGAAGAATCTTGTAGTAGTTATGATGAAGATGAAGATAATGTTGATATGGATAGTGGTGAAGATTATAATACACCAATTAAAAAACAACCAGGTAAAAAACAAGCAGCGACTGCAAAAAGATCACCTCCATTTGCAAGACAACCAATGTCTACAATTACAACAACTACATCTAAAAAGAAAGCAGCAGCAGGTTCAAGAAAGAAACCAGCAAACAATGCAAGTGATGACGATTTCACTCCATCAAGAGGTAAAAAACAATACAATATTTCATTGGATGATTTGTTGAAAGAGAAAATGGAAAAAGGATCATTTCAAGAAAATGTTGATACAGATAAACTCATATTCGATAAAGATGATCCAATCAATAAAAAACCAAAAATACCAGTTAACCCAGATACTAAAATTGATGTTAAAAGTGCATTGGGTCAAGATAATGCTTTTAATAAAAAAGAAATTAATCAATTAGAAACTGTAAGTATTAAGGAAAAAGTAAACATATTATTATTATTAATATATTAACATTATTTCTTTAATTGCATTCAGTTATTTGTTGCACCAGATTTATTTTTACAAGAAACATATAGAAAATGTATTGATACTGAAGTTATTATACCAGAAGTTATGCAACTACCTAAATTTTCACAACAAGATTTAATTAAATATCCAATTTTAAAGTTAATTGAATCACCAAAGCAAATTAGTTCAGCATTATTAAATACATTATCATGCATGATTGAAATTTCACCTGTCGATTCAATACCAGATTCACTAATTCGTTATGTTTTTTCAAATAGTATGTAATTGGTAAAATATATAAAAGTATTTATTGTATAATATATACTAATAAAATAATTTACCATACATACAGTTTGTTATGAAAAAAATGATTTAATTGTATCACAATCATATGAATTATTAAATATGATTGGTATAAAGATATTTGGTGAAAAGAATGGTATATCAAAGTTTTTCCCATTCAATGATTTCATTAGTGTATTTAAAAGTTATAAAATTAAAATGGATTTTCAGTCATTAAAAGATTTTAAAGATACTTCAAATTCATTTTCATCTCCATCTTCAAAAGGTACGTAAAAAAGTTGTATAAATTTAAATACACAAAATTGTTTTGATATTAATATATACCATCACTTTTTACTTTAGTAAACTATAATTTTCCAACTGTTAATTTATTTAGAGTATTAAGTTTATTGAAATTATCAGCTCAAAAACAAACATTTGGTGTATATCAAGTTAAAGAATTAATTAAATTTGTAATTATCCTATCATTGGATCCAAAATTTTCACCAAAGATACCAATGAATCAAAGTGGTGTATCTCAATATGTTGCTTCAACAAAGAAACATAAAACAATAGTTCAAACATATAGTAAAGATCATATTTCAACAAATGCAAAATCATTTCAATCAATTACCCTATTGAAATCAATATTACTCCATTTGTTAAATACATATTTTGATGAAGGTTTTCATGTTCAAGAACATGTTAAACATAATGGTATCACAAGTGACGATGAAACAACAAATGGTAATAAATTTAATTTCAATGTTGCACATTTAATGGATGAACTATTTGATGAAATTGTTAAAAGTGTTGGTGAAGAAAAAAAATATACTCTATATACAAAGATTGCTCAATCATTGCCAACAAATACACAATGTAGAATACACGAACGTTTTTCCCTATATAGCATATTTCAAATTTTAAGTGATCCATCAGAAAACAAAACAACTCCTGTCAAAAAATATAAAAGTAGTAAATCAAGAAAATCAAAATCAAAAAAGAAATTAAAATTAGATAATAACGATAAAGATAATGATAAAGATAAAACATCAACAAAGAAATCAAAAAAAATTACAAAAGACGGAGAAAAAGATGAAATGAAAATTGATAAACAAGATAATGAACCAATTCCAGCTGCAGTTGATAATACAACAACAACAACAACAACAACAACAACAACAACAACAACAACAAATGAAAAAGAAGTAATGAAAACAGATGAATCAATTCCAGCTGCAATTGATACAACTACAACAACAGATGAAAAAGAATTGATGAAAACAGATGAACCAAATGCAGGTGATAATAATACATCTACAACATCTACAACATCAACAGATGATAATACAGCAAATATAACATCATCATCACAAGAAATAGTATCAATAACAGCAGCAGTAGATACAACAAACCAAGAAACTACTACAACTACAACCTCAACAATAATAGCAGCACCATTACCACCACCAGAACCAATTAATACAATTTCAATATTATCATCGAGTGATATTATTGAATCATTAATTTTATTGGTTAGACCATACGTAGCAAAAATTAAACATTACGATTTCAATGTTGAAAATATGGTAAATTTGGTTCAATTGGTTAGTATTGTAATTGATGATATCAGCGAAATTAAAATACATTCATCAGAAATTGAAACAATTATAAGAGCTTGGAATACAAAAATAAGAGAACCAGAAACTATCGATTTCAATAAATCAAGAATCAAAGATACATTGGTTGGAATTCAAAGTAAAATATCTGGCTTAGTAATTAAACAATCTGAAACAATTGAAAATTATTTTGATTTAAAAAGATAAATAAACCAGTAGTAATAAGAATAATAATAATATATATATAATAATATATATACAAACAACATATAAACAAATAGTTATTTTTTTTTTTAATATTTTATTTATTAATTTGTTTTTTTCTTTTGTTATATATATTTTTATACATCAGCACCTCCAATTGAAGAATCATCTTTTTTATCAATCTCTGATACTTCTAACGTTTGATTATAATTATTATTATTGTTTAAACTATTTACATTTGCTCCATTGCTATTACTTTGTGTAATATTATTTATGATATTACTTGTACAAGGACTATCTTTGTCCATTATTGTTTGATCAGTTGTTGTTTCAATATCAATGGATGAATCACTAAGATCATCAAGATTTGAATTTCTAGTTTTTGATGAATTTGAAGATTGGCCCCAAGATTGCAATTTTGGTGCCAATACCAATAACATTACAGTGATCCAAATGATCTCAATGAAACGACCAATGAAATTATACGCTAAAATTTGAGACATTGGTAATTTACCATTCAATTTAAAACTCCAAACTACCATACCCAAAGTACATATTGTAATTATGATTGCAGTAGATGATAATTTTAATACTTTTTGAATTCTTTCATGACTATTTTGACTGAAAACTCCGCAGTCTTTATCTGATAAATCTCTATATTCTGACCAAATCATTTTAACAAACACAATACATCCAACTCTGTATATTTTCATTCATTAATTTATAAATATATTAATAAACATAGATATTAATTATAGCAAAATAAATATTAAAAATAACATAAAAACATACCCTCCATATATTAAAAATAGTAATAATATTGTATTTGTTATATAATATGACCAACTTGCTACCGCAGTTGCAATTAATAATACCATTAATAATATTTGAGAACCAATTAAAATTTTACCCAAGAATGGGAAAACTTTAGATACCATTTTTGAGAAATTAATATGATATATAATTTTAACCCAAACGTAAAGTGTATTGAAATATGAACAAATTAAAATACCAAGTGGCAATACAAATGTAAGTCCCATCATTATATAATTATTATATTTAACAATTAAAAATATACTTCTAATTATTCTTACTGTAATAATTAAAAGATGAATTCATTAGTATTGTTGTTAAAAACATTGTTTTGCACTATAAGATTATCTTTCTACTTACATAAACAGGTCAAAAATAAAAATACTAATGATACAATTGACCATGAACTATCTTTTCTTTTTCTCATTTCATAAAAACGAGCAACACAAATTACCATTGGAATAAGATATAGAATTAAAAATATAATTGGTAATGTTATACAACCAACTGGATTACATTGTGATTCTTCATCAATTAAAAATACAGGGTCACAATAACACCTTGAATTTATATCACCATTAACTACACCAGCACTAGTACTATTTTCTATATTATACATATTTATTTTATATTTCTTTTTTCTTTGATTTTAATTTCTATTTCTTCTAACTTGATAAACTGACTATAAATAAATCCAACAACAGGACATAATTTACATATAAAACTATATTATTATTATTTTATTTTTTATATACATTAATTAATTTTTGTAATAAATAATAGTTTTTTTTATTAATATTTGTGTATAATAAAAATAAAAAAAATGATTGTATGTATAAATTATATTTGTATGTGCGTGTATATATTTATGTATATGTGTGCGAAACAAATACAATAATTATTATTTGTTTTATTTTATTTAATTATTTAAAAATAAAAAAAAGTAAATCAACTGTTTTTTTAAAGATTGTGTTTTGTTATTATTTTTTTTGTTTTTTTATTTTTTTTATATAATTTTATTATTTTTATTATTTATTATAGGTAGGGTAGTGCCGTATATGTAGTAAGTAAGTAAAATATAAAAAATAAATATAACACGAACTTTATTGAGATGCTTTAATATACCCATTAATTATTTGCTTTTTTTTTTTTTTTTCAAAAATTAAATTAAAAAAATTTATATATGTAATAAAAAAATAATACACACACTCACTCACACTTTAATATCAAAATTTACACACACTCACTCCCATCTGCATTTTGATATAAAGTGTTTATATGACCATATATCATTTTTTGGAAGTGGGGTATTTGTGTGTGTGTGTGTGTGTATTTAAAAAACAACAACAACAACAAAAACAATAAATAAATATACAAAGATTTTAAAATTATTACTATAGTAGGGTCATCACCTTAAATTAGTTAATCATACCCAAATTCGAATTTATTAAATATAATAAAATAATTGAAATCAATCAAAAACAATCACACAAAAAAAAACACACACACACACAAATACTAAATAGTATAAAAAATCAAACCGTTTTCATTTAATTATTTAATTAAGGAAATGAGAGTGTTAATTTTTATTTATTTAATTTAATAGTCATCAGTAGTATTATAAGATTGATTTAAATCTAATTATCTGAATATGTTTTTGAAATTTCAAAATATTAATTAATTAATTATGTGTTGCAATGTACATTTTAAAAAATATATTATATTTTACAAAGTACAAAAAGAGTTGCATTTTAGCTATAATGAATTTGAGATATCACCCAGGGTTTATAGAAAATAAATTATAAATGTATGGTTATTATAACAACAACCAATGATAACTCATCAACATAAAAAGTTACTGTAACTTTTTAAAATTCATATTATTACTTATGATAGTAATGCAACTTCACATACTTTAGTGTTGAAAAATCATGATTATATTTGCAATTATTAAGTACTTTTTTGATAATATAGTTTACAAAAATTTTTTTCAAATCATCTAAAATAAACTTTTTTTTTTTTTGTTTTTCGTTTTTTTTTTTCCCAGCTTAAAACATAAATTTGGTTTCGAGGTGAACGTATTTGTTTCTATAGAATATGTTAGATGGTGAAGTGGTATTGGTTTTAGATATTTGTGAAAATTTCTTTTCAAACAAAAAACTTTAGTGATTTTCGGGCGATAATAAATTAAATTTTCAATATCAATATCAATAATACAAAATGTACAAATTAATTTTATCTCTTATATTTATTACTTTAATTTCAAGTATGTATTTGCCATTATTAAGTACTTTTTTGATAATATAGTTTACTAAATTTTGTTTTTATTTTAATATAGTGACATATGGTCAAGCAATTCAAACTGGAACTTACACTTATATGTCACAAGTTAGCTATGGTAATTGTGTAACAAAAATGAGTACAGGTTCAACATTGACTCAAAATGCTAATGGTTATCAATTATACAATAGTAAAATGGAACCTCGTTTAGTAAACATTACTGTTAATTCAGATAATACATTACAAGGTTTTGCTCCAGTTTATTATTCTGGAGGTGGTTTATTAGGTTATGCCAGAGTAAAAGGAATTGCTTATAATCAATACTCATTCCAAGCTGTTGTATTACCAACACCTGGTAATGGAGGAAGTTTTATCTATACATTTGCTAGTTGTCCATCATCATCATCACGTTTAGGTGAAATAGAACAAAACCCTTTTGAAATTACTCATGATTTAGAATAAATTAAAATGCATTGCAAACTGAATCTAAAACATAACAGTGTAAATTCTTTAATAATATAAACAACATTCGCGATTATTATTATTTAAATTAATATTCATGTAATTAATCATTACACTCAATGTTTATTTATCACATTACATAGTATTACACATCTAAAAATCAGCTAGCTTGGTTGAGTGTTGTCACTTTTTTTTTTTTATTTTTCGTTTTTTTTTCCAGCTCAAAATATAAATTTGGTTTCGAGGCGAAAGTATTTGTTTCTATAGAATTTTTAATTGACGAAGTATTAGTAGTTTTAGATATTTATTAGTTTTTTCTTCACATAAAAAACCTTTTGTGACTTTTTGGTTTGAGTGTATGTATAAAAATAAAAATTTAATTTGTTTTATATTAAAAAAATATCAAAATCCTCACTATTATTTAAAAAATAAAATGTACAAATTAATTTTATCTCTTTTATTTATTACTTTAATTTCAAGTATATATTAGTCGTTTATTATGTGTTTTTTTTTTTTTTTTTTTGATAGCATAGTTACTAATAAATAGTGTACATTACCAAATATTGTTTTTATTTTAATTTAGTGACATTTGGTCAAGAAATTCAAACTGGTACTTATAATTATATTAGATACAAAACCTATGGTTCATGTGACTCAAAACTAAATACAGGTATAAATTTGACTAAAGATGCATATGGTTATCAATCTTATGAAAATGGAAAGCATACATTGGTAAACATTACTCTTAATACAGATAATACATTTCAAGGTTCTAAAGCACTATATTTTTCAAATGGTGGTTTTTATGGTTATGGACCAATTAAAGGAGTTGCTCATAATAAATACGCACTTACAGTCAACTTAATACCAAGCATTTATTCATCTGATGTTACTTTTTACTATCAATTTGTTAGTTGTCCAAAATCATTACATTTAGATGAAAAAGAACAAGAACAATTTTAAAGTTCATTAAATATGAATCTAAAACATAACAAAGTAAATTTTTAAATAAAATAAACCGAGTTCACACACATTTATTTATAAATTACGTGATTATCAAATAATTAAATAATATGTAATTTACAAATTAATTTTAATTAAAATAAAATTAATATGTAATTTATTTATTTATTAATCATATCACATTCAAAATTGAAAAGAAAGTGAATAATTAGTATTTAATAAACCAGTAACTTTGTATTACATCATCTAAAAATCAACTTGCTAGATTTGAATGTTGTCTTTATATTTTTTGTTTTTTTCGTTTTTTTTTTCCCAGCTAAAATTATAAATTTGGATTTGATGGAGAACTTATTTGTTTCTATAGAATATACCTGTTGGTGAAGTGGTGGTGGTATTAGTTATAGATATTTGTGAATTTTTCTTTTCAATCAAAAAACTTTTATAAACTAAATAATAATAAATTTTATTTTCTATGTCAATATCAAAATAAAAATAAAATGTACAAATTAATTTTATCTCTTTTAATTATTTCTTTCATTTCAAGTATGTGTTTATCATTTTATTATGTATTTTCTTTTCTTTTTTTTTTTAGACTATAGTTATTAATAAAAAATGTGTACATTTATTGTTTTTATTTTAATATAGTGACCTATGGTCAAGCAATTCAAACTGGAACATACACTTATATGCAACAAATTAGTTCTGCTTCATGTTCATCAAAAGTAGGAGCAAATCAAACATTGACACAAAATTCAAACGGTTATCAATTATACACAACTAAAGGTGCAGAACGTTTGGTAAACATTACTGTTAATAGAGATAGTACATTACAAGGTTTAGCTACACTTTGGTATCCAGCAGGTGGATTTGCTGGTTATACACAAGTAAAAGGGGTTGCTTATAGTCAATACTCATTCCAAGCTGTCTTATTACCAACCAATAGTTTTAATGGTGCTACTTATTTCTATTCATTTACTAATTGTCCAACACCACGTTTAGGTGAAACAGAACAAGACCATTTTGAAACTTCTCATGATTTAAATTAAAATAAAATAAAATGCATTGTAAACTGAGTTTAAAACATAGTAATGTAGAACCACATTAACAATATTATTTAATTAATAATGTAATTATCAAATAATTAAAACATGACTGTTAAAAAAAGTTATGAAAATTATAACTTTATCAAAAGACAGTATTATTTCTTTCGTGTCATTACTTCTGGTCTTCCTCGATCCAATTGAATTTTGGTTTTCAAATAAAATTAATAAAAAAAACAACCAAAAAATCCAATTTATTTTTTTTTTTTAATTTTTACGAAACACCAACAGTGATAAACAACAAATAAGTAGAATTGGATATACAGTTTAAAAAATTTATATGCAGAGATTTTGTATTTGCGCGGAAGCTATGTCAAAATTTACTAAAAATTAATTGGTAATTTTATTTTATGTTGATTTTTTGGTAATTGTGGAACTTTGTCAAAATTTACATAATAATGTTATTGTATATTTTGACTATGATTTATTGTATTTTTTTTTATTTTTTATTATTACCAATTGAAACTTTTATTGTTGTTATTGTTGTTGTAATTGTGATATAGGTTTATTTTATTAAAACAATCATTTGTGTTATTTATTTAACTGTGTGATGTTAAGAATTATTTTCTGACTTTTCTTTAAAAATCAGGGGATTTTATAAAAAATGAAAGATCACCGTGATTATCAAAAATAAAATATCAGAAAAAAAATAATAATTTTTAAAAAAAATAAGCATATTGATCAGTTTTTCAATACAGTGGTTATAGTATCAAATAATGACAAGTGTTGTTGATGATGCATCTTCAACAGTGGTTGTTTTTCCACCAGAATATGAATCTAGAATAAAAAATGATGCATCAACAATCCTCTTATTGGATGAAATTTTAAATCCTGCTAAACCAACTAATACATCACAAAATAAAACTCCATTTGGTGCAGAAACATTAAAAACATTTTTTGCAGCAGGTACAGCACTAATTCCATATGTTGGAGGTGCTCTTAGTTTAATAGTAGACACAATTTGGACAAAGTATGTATCACTATACAAACACAGGTTTAATAATAAAGTTTAACAATATTAATAAAATTAAAACACATTATCAATTATAAGTATTTTAGAATCAAGTGAAAAATCTATAGAGTTTAAACAATTTCAAGATAAAATTCAATCATTAATTAATTCATCAATTAATATTTATGATTATGTTTCATTATCATCATCATTGAAAAGTACAGGCGATTTATTATCAAATTTAAGAGATGCATTAAAAGATTTAAAAACTAAACCAAAAGATGCAAAATACCGAGAAGAAGTAAGAACTAAAATTAGTTTATTAGAAGCTGCATATATTGAAGGTATTAATAGTTCAAGTAAATCAGATCATCTGATTGAAGAATTACCATTATATACATTATTTGCACAAGGTTATTTAACATTACTTCGTGATGTTGCAATATCAGGAAAGAAATGGGGATTTGGTGCTGCAACTATTACAACTTATTCAGAAAGATTCTATGAAAAACGTACTCAATTCATTGATCATTGTATGTCAACATATACTACAGGTATTAATAAAATTATATCAATTTCTCCAGAAGATGATATACAAAAATTCAACAAAGTATTATCATTTCGTTCATTAATGACATATCATGTATTTGATTTTGTACATTTATGGATTGAAAGTATGGATTTTAAAAAATACCCAAATGGTTGTTCATTTGAAAATACAAGATATTTATTCACAGAAGTTGTTGGTATGCCAATTAGAGAAGGATATGTAACATCACCATCATATTATACAAGTTTTTATAATGAATTAGTTACACAATGGACCAAAAGAGATGTTGAACTATATAAAAAAGATTTAAAAACTGTTATTCATTTTAAAGAAACTTCAAATAATAATTTCTATATTCAAACAAGGTGTGTATATAGTAATGATGCACAACCAAATGGTGAAAAAAATGGTGAAAAATGTGGATCTGAACAAGGATCTGAACCATCTTATGTTAGTTCATTTATATTAGGTGAAGAACAAACTGTTTGTTTAAATGGTGATTTATTACCAAGAAAGATTGAATATTCAAAATCAAGTAATTCTCATGCTTTAAACAATCCATACAATTATAAAAATCCATACTATGAAGATGAAGTTAGAACTGATTGGTTTATGCATACTAAATACCCAACTGGTTTTGGAGGTGGTGGTGGTGGTATTGCATATTTCTTTCCTGGTCAAATACAAGATACTAGTACATGGTATGCTCCTGCAGCTAAAGAATCTTGTGTTAATCGTTTTATTGATAAATTTACAACATATGGATGGTCACAACATAAAGTTAGTACAGTATTTGGATTTGGTGAAAATAAAGATCCAATGATATCATTATATTCTAAAAGAGTTGGTTATTTAGATTCAACATGTGTTGGTTTTACACCTTGTAGAAATACACGTTATAATATTGTATCGAATATTGGTACAACAGTAATTTCAAGTCAAAAGTTTTTTGATAGGTCATCCACTGATAAAGTTTCATTTTCGTATGACTTTGTAAATAATCCAAAATTTTGGGAATCAACAATGTCATTAATGAAAGGTAGTTATATTTCATATTCAGCAGATGCACCAGATTCAAGTAAATGGAATATATTCTTTATTGGTGTAAGATGTAATTCAACTGATGATACATCATTATCAATTAGATGTATTAACAGTAATAGAAAACAAGGTACATTAGATATTAAAAAAGGTGATAATGGAGAATATTATTCAACTTTTGCTGTGAATCTTGCATTATATAAATTTGGTAAACATAGATACGAATTTACATTACCTAATGCTTTAGCATCAACAAAAGTAGATTTTAAAGCTATTTTATTTAAACCTGCTCCAGAAGGTACACCAATTAATATTCCACCACAAAAATAAACATAATTAAATCGTTATCCAATAAAATTTTTAAAGAGATAATAAATGTGTGTAAAAATTAGTAAAATAAACATTTTTCATATTAACACACAAATTTATAAAACAATGTCAACTCATTATGAAATATATAAATTACAAATATTTTTTTATAATTAAATATTCAAACAAATAAAAATAACAAAAACAAATAATTTTAAAAAATGACTCTCTTTAGTATGTGCAGATAAAGTTAAATAATTTATTATTTATATTATTCAAATATTAATTTTCAAGTTTTTCTGCACCATACAGGATCAATTTCATCAATTTCAAATGGTTCAATTAATTCAAGTGGTAATAAAATAATGTCAGTTTCATCATTTGGTAGTAATGCAGTTGGTAATAATGATGTTGCATGTGGTGGATTAGGTGATTTCGGTGGATTAGGTGGTGGTCTTGATGGTGGTTTCGGTGGTGGTTGTGGTGGTAGAAATGTAAATGTTATCAATGTTGATATCGATATTGCTCGTAGACGTCGTCATTGTTGTTAATTCTTTTGAATTTCATTCTTCATTTCTAAAATAAATGAATCAAACCCTCTAATTCCCATCGCAGTAGTATGTACTACTAACTCATTTTTACCTTGAAAATCTACAAATTTATTGCTTAATAATTTGTGATGATTACGATATGCATTCACCACAGAGTGTATAAATGTTACTTTTTTTTTTCTTTTTAAAATTTTTTTTTTTTGATGAAATTTCAATAGATTTTTAATTATCATTATTATTACACATGTGATTAATTTTTATAAATAGTAAAATGTAATATATGCGTGTGATATCATACAATTTTGGGAAAATGAAAAAAATCAAATAAATTTTTTTTTTTTGAACAAATTTTTCATTTTTCAAAAAAACGAACAAATTAATGAAAACACGCAATGAATAGAATTTCAATTTTAAAAGATTCAAAATCATTTAAAAATGTATTTAATTTATTAACAAAATCGAAAATAAATAATTATAGTGGTAGTACCATTAGTAATGGTATATTTAATAAATCAAATACCAGTATAAACAATAATAACAATAAAAATAGATATAACAATACAACTAAAAACTTTACAACTACAACAAATACAACAATAGTAAATAATAATAATAATAATAATAATAATAATAATAATAATGTAAATAATAAAATATTAAATATAATTGAAAGAACACATTCATGTGGTGAAATTACTGGTAAAGATATCGGTAAAAAAGTTATTATATATGGATGGATTAGTTCATTAAGAAATTTAGGTGATAAAGTATTTATGGTAATTAGAGATGGTCATGGTAAAGTACAATGTTATATAGAATTAAATGGTAACAACAACAACAACAATCAATGTATATTATCATCAAGTGTACCAACAATTGATATTGATATTAATGGAACGATTGAAGAAAATATAAAATTATTTAAATTGGAATCAATTGTTGGAATTGTTGGACAAGTTGTATCAAGACCAGATGGAATGAAAAATGATAAAATGGTAACAGGTGAAATTGAAATATTAGTAAATGAAGTTAAATTATTGAATAATTGTGTTGATTTACCATTTACAATTGAACATGATAATGGTAAAGCAAGTGAAGAATTACGTTTAAAATATAGATATGTTGATTTAAGAAGAGATCAAGTTCAATCAAATATTAGATTACGTTCAAAATTAGCAATGGCAACTAGAAATTATTTAGTTGATAAACATGGATTCGTTGAAGTTGAAACACCAACATTATTCCGTCCAACTCCAGAAGGCGCAAGAGAATATTTAGTACCAACTCGTTATAAAGGTCAATTTTATTCATTACCACAATCACCACAACAATATAAACAATTATTAATGGTTGGTGGAATGGATAGATACTTTCAATTAGCACGTTGTTATCGTGATGAAGATTTACGTTCTGATAGACAACCTGAATTCACTCAAATTGATATGGAATTATCATTTGTAAATCAATCAATGATTGTACGTACAATTGAGGGATTAATTAAAAAGTTATGGTTAGAAGCTGGTTATACACTTGACTATGAATTCCCAACGATGACATATGATCAAGTATTATCACGTTATGGTATTGATAAACCTGATACACGTTATGGTATGGAATTACAAGATATAACTTCAATTTTTAAAAATAGCGAAATTGGAATATTCAAAAATGCACTTTCTTCACCATCAAATAGTTTTAAAGAATCAATACCAATTATTAAATGTATTAAATTAGATCAAGTATTACCAACATTAAAAAATAAAGAAATTGATCAAATTGTAAAAGATAATAATGTAATATCAATTCAATGTCAACCTGGAAATAATTGGAAGAGTCAAATTTCAAAATATTTATCAGAATTGGAAAAAGAAGAATTAATTAATAAATTATCAATTAAAGATGGTGATGTTTTATTCATTTCTGCTGGTGCAAGATACAATGTTGAATCAACACTTGGTAAAGTTAGAATTCAATCATCACAATTATTAAAAGAAAAAGGATTATTAAAATTAGATCCAAAACAATTTAATTTCTTATGGGTTGTTGATTTCCCATTATTTACACCATCAGATTATTTAAATGATAAATCACCATTAACATCAACACATCATCCATTTACAGCACCACATCCAAATGATATTGAATTATTAATTAATCAAAATTCAACTCCAGGTGAATATTCTAAAATTAGAGGTCAACATTATGATATTGTTTTAAATGGTATTGAATTAGGTGGTGGTTCAATTCGTATTCATAATTCTGATGTTCAATTAAAAGTATTGGAAAAAGTATTACAATTACCACCACATATGGTATCACGTTTTAATCATTTAATAACTGCATTATCAATGGGTTGTCCACCACATGGTGGTATTGCACTTGGTTTCGATCGTCTTGTTTCATTGTTAGTTCCAAATGCAACTTCAATTCGTGATGTAATTGCATTCCCAAAAACATCTGGTGGTAAAGAATTAATGACTTCATCACCTTCAAATGTTACAAGTATTGAATTAGATGAATTACATTTATCATTAAAAGATTAAATACGTGTAACACATATATACATACACACACATTAACTTTTACACACACACACACACATAAATCAATAATAAAAAGTGTACAACATCAGCACACATAAATAATTGAGTTAGATATTTCTTTCGCCAATTTTTTATATTTTTTTTTTTTTTTTTTTTTTTTTTTTTTTTTTTTTTTTTTTTTTAATTTTTTTTTTTTTTTTTTTAAAAGTTATATATTTTAAAAATTGGGTTTTTTGTTTTTTTTTTTTTTTGAAAAAAATGGTAAATATTTGATCATAGTTAAATAGTATTATATATAATATATGTGATAACTAATATTAACCTTGGACCAAATTATTTACAGAACTTTTTTAGTAATAATTTTGGTACACCATGCAATATAGAATTTGAATTAGATAATTGTCAAAATAGAAAAACAATTGAAGTATCACAAGATAAAGGTAAAACAGAGAAATTATTTGTTTTCATTGGAAATGAACCAGTATCAGGTAAAGTTTCAATCAATATTAAAGAGAAAGCAAAGAAAATTGAACATACAGGTATTAAAGTTGAATTTGTAGGTCAAATTGGTACGTTAATTAAATTCTATATTAATAAGATTGTTGTGCTATCATAACACACACACTACTAATTCTAAAGTTTAATTGTACAGAATTATTTTATGACAGAGGTAATCATTATGAATTTACATCATTGGTTCGTGAATTAGCACCAGCTGGAGAATTAACAGAGAATAAAACATTTTCTTATGATTTTTTAAATGTTGAAAAACAATTTGAATCATACAATGGTACCAATGTTCGTCTTAGATATTTTGTTCGTTTAACAATTGGTAGATCATTTGCATCAAATATCGTTAAAGAATATGATATTTGGGTAATCAATTTTGTTAAACCACCAGATAATAACAGTAACATTAAAATGGAAGTTGGTATCGAAGATTGTCTTCACATTGAATTCGAATATAACAAATCAAAATATCATCTCAAAGACGTTATCATTGGTAAAATTTATTTCTTATTGGTTAGAATTAAAATCAAATATATGGAAATCGCTCTAATTAAAAGAGAATCAACAGGTTCTGGTCCAAATGTATTTAATGAAAGTGAAACACTTACTAAATTTGAAATTATGGATGGTGCACCAGTTAGAGGTAATTATTTAGATTTGATATGTTAATATATATAATATAATGACATTACATTATGTTACATTATACTAACATTCGGATTTTAAAAATCACAGGTGAATCAATCCCAGTTAGATTGTTCTTATCAGTTTTTGACCTTACACCAACTTATAGAAGTGTTCATAATAAGTTTTCAGTTAAATATTTCCTTAATCTTGCATTGGTTGATGAAGATGATAAAAAATACTTTAAACAACAAGAAGTTACATTATGGAGAAGAGGTTTAACTAAACCAGGTGCTATTACATCAGCACCAACAACCACTGCAGCTGGTCAAAAAATTCAACAACAACCAACACTTGAAGTACCTGAACCAGAAAATAATTCATCTGATGAAAGTGATTAAAAAAAAAGTGAAAAATTAATAAACAACATACATACATACCTACAACAACACACAACAAACAACAACAAACAACAACAAACAACAAATAACAAACAACAAACAACAATAATAATATTCAAACTGAATAATAAATAATAATCAATAATAAAAAATAAAATATACATAAAACGATGATAATAATAATTGGTGTGAAACATGTTTATTTATTTAATTGTGATAAAAAATTTGTTTTTAATTCAAAATCATCAAAAATACTTAGAATTAATAAACGTAATTCATAATTTGATAATTTACTAAGATGACCTTTGTTATATAAAGTTACAATTTCAGAAAGTGGTAATTCCAATACCATTTTAATTTGCCAAAACTTCTTCCAACTTTTAATTAATTTCATTCTTGGTTTATATTGTTCTTCTTCTTCTTCACCTGGGAATGTATAAAATTTAATGAATACTGGATAAATTGATGATTGAAGATCTGCAATTTTTTGAGTTTCAACCATTTCAATATTTTGAAGTTTTAATATCATTTTAATTATAGTTGATAATATTGATTCTGCAAATTTTGAAATTAATTCCAAGTAAATTGATCTTGGGAATACATCTTTCCAAATACATGATAATCTATTTAATTCATTATTCATATTTGTAAAATTATTTTGAATTTTAAAAAATGTTGATTGATCTTTACAATTTTCAAATTGATTTGAAGAATATTCATCATCTACCAAAAATGATAATATTAATTTTAATTGTTGTGTTATATAACCACTATAAAATGAGTTTCCTAAATCATTAAATTTCTTTGAATAATCAATAAATGTATAAATTGATTGATCTTGTTGTTGATATTCAATTGGTAATATTAAGAAACAATGTGATAAGAATAAACAACTATTATAGAATAAACATGCAAGTAATGGTACTTTTTCCAATTTTGAAATATGATGTTTTAAATAAATTGCATAATAAATTTCAAAAATGTCACGACAACCTTGATATATTTGAGTTTTAAATGTTGTTGATGATGTTGATGTTGATGATGATGTTGATGCCTCTTTTAATGAATTTAAACAAAGATTTAAAATTTTATTTGTACTTTCTAAAATTGATCTATTTTCAAAATGGTATCCTTGAATTATAACGTTATTTTGTTCGTTGGTACTATTATTATTATCATCATCACTACCACCACTACCACTAAATTGACCAAATATTGATTGATCAGATTTAATCGAATCATATCTATCATTTAATATTAATTCTCTTGTTTTTAATAATAATTGAGTTTTCTTTTTTTCTGAATAATGAAATTCAATATCTGATACAAATTTTGTTAATGATGATGATTTGTTTGTTGATTTACTAATTATACCAATTTTAATTAATTCATTTTCAAATTCAATTGTTGATGGTTTAATTGTATTTAAAAATATTGATAATTGTCTTGAATCATCTGGTATTTTTGATTTCAATATTGAGTCCATTAATAAATTTGATAATTCTGGCCAAACTTCATTTCCAAATTTATTTATCATTTTATAATTATCATTACCAAATAAATTATCAATTAAAAATTGAAATAGTTGAATTAAAAATTTATAAAATGTACTAATTGAACATGATTGTTGTTGATTAAAAATTTCATTTGAAATCATAAATAAAATTTGATCAACTTTATCTACTTCTTCATCATCATCATTATCATTATTATTACTATCATATTTTTTAACTATAATATTTGAAGGGGAGGGAATTGATGATGTTGTAGTTGTTGTAATTTTATTTGATAATTGAATAATTATTGGTTTTAAAAATGTTGATATTAAATTTGATGAAAATAATGTAATTATATAATCAAATAAACCAAGTGATCCTAATGATTCAATTAATTTTAATGTATATAATGATGAAGAAGGAGAAGAGGAAGAGGAAGGAGAAGAAGAAGAAGGATTAAACTGATTAAATTCTAAATTACCTAATGATAATTGAATTTCATTTGATGTAATTATAATTGAATTTGTAAATGATTCTAATAAAGTTGATTTTAAATGATTTTTTCTTTTTTTTAATTGATCTTTAATTGATGGGATTATACGTGGTTGTGGTAATAATAATGTTAATTCAAATGGTTGATTCAATGAAAACCATTCAAACATTTCATTAAATTTAAAACATGCATCAATTATTCTATTTGATTCAATGAATTGTTGATATTGATTAACATATAATTTATAACGGTCAAAATATTCTAATATTTCAATAGTTGTATCAATTGATGATAATCTTGATCTTAATTCTTGATCTGATGTAACTGTTTTATCAATTCTATTAATTATACATTGATCATTATGTTGTTGTTGTTGTTGTTGTTGTTGTTGTTGTTGTTGTTGTTGTTGTTGTTGGTCACCAATAACTGATTTAATCAATTCTTCTTTTTCTAAATCTAAATTTTTAATTTCATTTTGTAAATTAATAATACCTTGTTTTTTACTTGATGATTTCTCTAATTCAATTTGAACTTGATTAAATAATTTTTTCTAAAGAAAGTGTGTTAACAATTAGTATACTGCTGCTACTACTGGAAAGAGTGTGTAGTTGTAACTGTATATACATACCTTTGATTCAATTAAGAATGAAATTGTTGTTGATACATTGGTTTCTAATTGATCGGGTTGTTCAAATAAATCTTGAGAGTTTATAGGTGAGGTTACAGGTTGTGGTTTTTTATTTGATTTTAAGTTTGGTGATAATGTATTGTTTGGTGTTGATGTAGCAGAGGAAGAAGATCTTAATAAAACTTTATCAATAACATGTTTAATTGATGATGAAGGTAATGGTGGTGATTCCTTATTTAATAAATCTTCAATTAATTTATTTTCCTCTCTCATTATTATTATAATATTCTCGCCCTATTGAACAAACCACCTCATAAAATTAATTTTCAAAAAAAATAATAATTTTCAATAAAAAAAAAAAAAAAAAAATTAAAAAATATTTATATGAATGGTACCATTCATGTATTGATGTGTTCATTAAATGATTACTCACCAAAGTGACACATACACAAAATAATAAAAATAATAATAATAATATACAAGTAACATCAACCAACAACAAAATTAATACAAATCAAAGAATATGTGGTTTTTTGTTTGTGGATTATTTTAATTTATTTAATTTTTATTTAATTTTAATTTAATTTTTTTGATCAATTTTTTTTTTTTTTTTTCTCAATTTTTTTAAAAATCCGCTCTATTAAAATTTCATTACATTACCTTCAAATAATTAACAAATATATATATAATACTTAAAAAAGTAAATACATAGTGTTTTAAAACATAACGTAACACCACACACACACACACACACACACACATTTGTATTCATATAAACAAAAATAGAAAATACAAAAAAAAAAAAAAAAAAAAAAAATAAAAAAAAACCATATATATTTTAAAAAATTTTAAAAAAAACGCAAA
>JACAFY010011410.1:0-25496 GCA_015252635.1 Dictyostelium capitatum
TTAAAAATTTATATAAAATAAAAAAATAAATAAAAAAATCCACCCCCAAAAAAAACCCCATAAAAAAAAAAAAAAAAAAAAAAAAAAAAAAAAAAAAAACAACAATATAAAAACAACACAACGAACAAAAAAAAAGAAAAAACCTTTAGATCTCTTTTTAGTTTATATATGGTTTGAAAAATGAAAATTAATCTTATTTAAATCTAATTTTAACCATTTATTTTTTGTTTTTTATTTTTTTTATTTTTTTTATTTTTTTAACCTCTTTTAGTAATTTAAAAAAAAAAAAAAAATATATAAAAGTAATTTTTTGTTATTGTTTTCAAAAAGAGTATAAATAATTACTTCTAGTACCTTTTCAAATATAAAAGTTTTCCTTTTTATATTATCCTCAAATCAAATTAAGTTTTTTTTTTTTTTAATAATATAAATTTTATAATAATTAATTTTCATTGACAACAACTACAACACAACTCAGTTACTATAAATTTGACCAGTCAATTTTTTTAATATTCATATTTTTAGTAAAAACAAATTACTTATTACATACAACCAACCAAACAAACACAAACACAAATATACAAATTAATATATATATATATACAAGAATAAAATTAAAATGAAATATCTTGTATCTCTTGACGGTAGTGAACAATCACATAAAGCTTTCCAATTGGCTGAAAGTTTATATAAAATAGGTGAAGACCATATGCATATAGTAACAATTACAAAACCAAAAGAACCAATAGAAAAAGGTGAAGAATTATTAGAGAAATATGAGCAATTATGTTCTCAAAAAGGTGTATGTATACAAAAAAAAAAAAAAAGACAATATTGTTTATTGTTTATTGTTTATAGTTTATTGTTATTACTATTATTATTTAAATATATTCTAATATGATATATGTGTTGCTGTATACTATTATTATTATAGATTAAAAACGAAAGAATAGTATTAAAGTCACAAGATGTTGGTATCGGGTTAGAAGGTGCAATTAATGAATATTCTATTGATATTTTAATCCTTGGTACTAGAGGTATGAATACATTAAAGAAATTATTTATAAACTCTGTATCAAATTATGCTATGAATAATGCTGCATGTGATGTCATTATCGCTAAATAATAAATAAAATAACAACAATAATATATATATACATTATATGTAAATTATTATAAAATAATAATGATAGTTATCTTGGTCCTATTTTATTTATCTATCTTTATTTTTTTTGTTATTATTTCACTCTACCTTTGTGTTTACACAAAATTTAAAAGAAAAAAAAAAAAAAAATTTCATTTTCACCAAAAATGTTTTTTTTTTTAATTTATTTTTTTTCATTTTTATAAAAACATTAAAATTCAAACAAATAATGAATAAAAATCAAAAAGCTCATATGCTTCATCAACAACAGCAACAACAATACAACCAACAACAGCAACAGCAGCAACAACAATACAATCAACAACAACAGCATCAGCAACAACAACAACAGCAACAACAACAATATAATCAACAGCAGCAACAATTACAACAACAACAACAACATACACCTCCAATATCACAACCAATACAACAACCACATACTCCATCAGTATCACAACAAATAGTATCACCAACACCACCACAAATTAATTTTATAATACCTAGTAATCAAACTATTATTAGTAATATTAAATTACATTCAACATTTGAAACATTATTATTATCATTAAGTAGTACAGATACAAGAGAACAAATCAAATCAATTATATATTTATCATCATTAGTAATTAATAATAAATTAAATGGGGTTGATTTAGTATACTGTATATCAAAACAATTAGTAATTGAACCAAATAATCATATTAAAGTATTACTAGTTAATCTTTTGGGTGATATTTCATTAGATCCATTCATAGATTCATTATCAATATTAAATAAATTATTATACATTGTAAGTATTGATATACAATTCATTACTATACATATCGTATATATTCTAATTAATTGCGTTTAAAACTTGCAGATAAAGAATGAAAAATCAAAAAAAGTGTTGTCATCATGTTTATTAAATTTAAATAAGATTAATAAAAGTTTAATTGGTGAAGGAGATGATTTAGTATGTCAAATTATTGATATTATAGAACCACTATTACATTCAACATGTCCATTAGTTAGAAGAGAAACAATTGTATTATTAGGATCAATGGTAAAGAATTTAGATAGGGAATCAGAATCAATTCAAATACTATTATTAAATTATTTACAAGATGTAGATTACCGCGTTAGAGAAGCATCACTAAAATCATTATCAACAATATTTCAAAGGGGTGCTAGTTTATCAGTAAATAGATTATATCAGTCGATTATTTTGTTACTGTTGGATAGTTTTGAACAAGTTAGATTGGAATGTATTAAATTAATTTGGATATTTGGTAATGTTTATCCAAATCATATCATTCAAACTAGTTCAACTGCGAAAATTAGATTGGTAGATGATGTTTTTAAAAAGATATGTAATGCCGTAAATGACTCTTCCGTAATAGTTAGAAATTGTGCTTGTAAACTACTGGGTTGTATTTATGATGTTTCCCTTCATCATCTAATTCAAACTCTCAGTAAAGAAGTAATGGTATATGGTGCAAAAGGTAAACAATATCAAATTGGTCATTCAAAAATTACAAAACAAATTAGAATTCAACAACAGCAACAAAAACAATCTGGTGGTGGTGGCAGTGGTAGTGGTAGTAGTGGTAGTAATACAACTGATACATCAAAAGAAGACCAATCATCAATATCATCAACTCATATTACGACACCAGAAGGTGATATAGATGTAATTGGATCAGATTCATTAAATATATTGGAAAGTGGTGTAATTGGTGCATTTATTCAAGGATTAGAAGATGAATTTCATGAAGTTAGATCATCAGCAATCGATAGTATGTGTGAATTAAGTGTTAGAAACGATGAATTTGCTCAAAAGAATATTGATTTCCTTGTGGATATATTCAATGATGAAATTGAAGCAGTTAGAATCAACTCTATAAACTCACTTCGTAAAATTGGTAATAACGTTGTAATCAAAGAAGATCAATTACATGTAATATTGGCAAATTTAGAGTCATCAAGTAAAGAAGAAAGACAATCACTTCATAGATTATTATCATGTATTCATCTTTCAAATTATTCATGTCTTCATGCAACCACACAAGCATTGTTAATCAACTTGTCTAGATATCCATATGATATTTATTCAATTTTTGATACTTTCAAAACCATTGGTCAAGTTAATCCATTCACAGAGTTCATTGTTGATGATCTACTTAGAATTGATCCTAAATTTGCATCGGTTGAACCAAATATGGATGATATATTTTATGTTGCAGTAATGGTATTAGTGTTAAATAGTTGTATCAAAAATCAAAATATCATCTCTCTTCTTCCTTCATTTTGTTTTCAACATCACCTCTACTTTAAAGATAAATATCCAAATTATTTTCCACAAAATTTAAAAAATAATCATTCAAACAATAGTAATATTAATAACAGCAACAACAAACAATCACAATTACCAAAACATCAAACTTTATCAAATAATAATGAAATTAATCAATTTTTAAATTCAACCTTATCTTTATTATATGGCAATAGTGGTAGTGATGGTAATGGTAATAGTGGTGGTGGATTTCAATCATTATTTTTAAATCAAAGAAAAGAAGTTCAATTAAATTTATTATTTCAAGAATGTAAAAGAAATTTTAAAAGAATATCAGATATTTCAAATAGTTTAAAACCAACTTCAGATTTTTATAAAAAATATTTAAAAATAATATCAACAATTAATAATTATAATAATATCAATAACAACAACAATAATAATGGTGCTTCAAATAGTATTTCAAATTTATTAAATAATTTAATTTGTAAATTGAAATATCAATTTATTGGTGTTGATAATAGCTGTAATTTAGTTTTAATTGAAATTGAATTATATTCAGTTATAATTGAAATATTATCAAATACAACATCAAATGGTTCAAATTCAACAGATTTATCAAAAGATCAAATGAATCAAATTTCCAATGAATTGGAAAGAATTTTAAATTTTACAAATGGAAATAATATAAAAATTTCAAATTCGATTCAACAATTATTGAAATTATTTAAAATTACATCAAGTGGTAGTCAAGAATTTGGTGAAAGAACAAATAAAATTCAAAAAGTATTAATATTATCAAGTTTAACTGAATGGGTTAAAAATTATGTTCCACCGGTATTGAAAATATTAAATTTAGTAAAAAAGAAATCTGCAAATGTAATTTTACCAATCCCAAGTGAAAAAGCAACCATTGAATTTTTAGATTGTTATCCATTGAAGTTACAAATAAATGCAACCATTGAAAATATAAGAAATTTAGATACATTATTTATTCAAAGTACTTGGCAATCTATAAGTAGTGGTTATTTAAATTCAACAATTCATACAATTTCAAAATCATCATTCATTCCAACTAAACCATTATCATATAATATATCTTGTGCAATTCATTTATCATTACCAAATATTCGTCATAATAGATTAACCCCAAAAGATTCAATTCCATTAAGAATTTCATTAGTTGAACAATTTCCAAACCATGGTTCAAATTTATTATTACCATTATCAAAACAAGTTATATTTAATATATTACCAGTTGATAGTGTTACTTTAACACCAAGTATAATTTAAAAATAATAATAATAATAAAAAATTGTTGTTTGATAATTAAATTTTTATTAATGTTTAATTTAATCTTTCTAAGATTAATTTTAAATCAAGTACAATTTGATCAAAATTTGGTCTATTTTTTGATGCCCAACATTTAATTATTAATGATTTTATATCATTATCAAATGTATCCATTCCTTTTGTTGGTCTAATACCTGAAATAATTGATGATTTAAATTCTAATGGATTTTCAAATTCACTAAATGGTAATTCTTCAATCATTAATTCATATAATGACATACCAAATGAATATACATCACTTGAATTACTAACTTGCTTTTTATTCAATACTTCATTACTTGAATAAATTGGTAGTAGTGGTGGTGTTGTTGATTCTACATTGGTAGTGGTTGAAATACTGCTGCTACTACTACCACTATTTCTATTACTTTTAATATTTTTTATAATACCAAAATCTGAAACTAAAACACAAGTTGAAGCTTCATAATCTAAATCAACAATCAATACATTATTTGGTTTTAAACTTCTATGAACGATACCATTTGAATGAAGGAATTGGCAACCAACTGCAATATCTAATGCAAATCTAACTTTTTGTTTCAATGATAATTTTTTACCAGTACCATGTTTATAAATTAAATCACTTAATGTACCCAATGAAGAAAATTGAGATACAACACATAAATTATCAGGTGTAAATACATAACCAAATAATTGTGAACAATTTGGATGAGTAAATCTACTCATTGTACGCATTTGACGATAAATTTCTTTAGTGTTTATATTTGAAATTTTAATTAATTTAATTGAAACTACATTTGATCTCCAATAACCTTTATAAACTGTTGTTGTACCACCACCATATTGACCTTGTCCAATTAATTCTTCAAATTCCAATTCACGATAATCTAATTTACATGAAATTATGGATTCTAAACTCATTTGTAAAAATGCATATCCATATCCTTCAACTTGAATTGCGAATTTCTCTAACCATTTAGTTGTACAATACATTAATATTGCAAAATTAATTCTAATTGTTTGAAATGGATCAATTTGTAATAATGTTTTGTCTGTTGTACAATATGCTGCACCATTATCAGTTGGTAAATGAATTGTTAATTGAATGATTTTACCAGTTTTATTAGTTGCAAATATCGAATCAAATAATGTTACATCAATTTCACATCTTTTATCATTTGTACATCCAAATTCCAATGTTTGTTTTGAAAATGCAATTGGAAATTCATCAGAATCCCATTCATAAAAAGTTGATTGTTGAGTACACATTAATATTTCTGCATTGATATTATATCTATCTGTAACTGTACCTTTACAATTTATTCTATTTGAAACGTGTGATCTTGGTGAATTTGGTGAATCAATACTGCCACTACCATAACCATCATTATTATTTTTCTTTAAATTATTATAATTTCCAAAATAATCATCATCATTAATATTAAATGATGGTAATGACATTGTTGATGATGGTGATATTGTTCCATTATTTATTTGATCTAGTTGTATTTTACTTTTAATAGTTTCCAATTCATTTTCTTGATCAATTCCAGACCCTTTTGAATAAATTATATTTTTTAAACTATGTTTATAAAATGCAAAAATAATGATAATTGTTGATACGATGAATAAACCAACACCAACAAATATTAAAATGTAAATTGTTTTCATATCTAGATTATCGGAAAGTGGTGGGAATACTAAATCACTTGGAATTATAACTGGAGCAATAAATGATGAATAAACAGCAGCACCAGTTAAATAAATATCACCTCTTGATACAATTGATAATTGAACTGTTTTCAATCGATTTAAATTTTCAAAGTAAATAACCTTCTTTAAATGTTGTTCGTTTACTGCATCCAATACCGAAATTGATTCATTATTTAAATAAATTGATAATGGACTTGAATATATATCAACAGATTGATAATATGTAAAATATAATTGAATTTGATTATATCTTGATTCACTAATACTAAGGTTCATATTTATTGGTTCAAATGAATTACTAGTTGAAATTCCAATTGGTAAATATTCAGTTGATGAATTTGGTAAACTTGATTCAATTTTAATATTATTTGATAATATTTCACATCCATTGGCTTTAGTACATTCTTTATCAAATATATCTTGTGATATTAAATTTGTATCTAAAAGACGTTGTACAAAACGATTTTCGGGAAATTGAAAACCATTACCAGATAATATATTACCTGAAAATTGATTATTACTATCGGGTAATTGACCGTCACCAGAAAATCTATTATTTTGATTAGGTAATTGACCACCATCATCACTTGTAAATTGATTACTACCATTGGTTAATTGACTATTACTACTACTACTACTATCATTTGGTACCATTGTATTGTTCTTGGTATTGTTTGTTGGTGAAGGTGTTATAATATTTGAATTAATTTTCCAACCATGATTTAATGAAAGATTATTAAATGAATAAATAGTTGGAAATAATAAACTATAATAATAATTTGAAGGTGATAATTTACCAAGTATTTTCACTTTTAAATTTGTTTTACCATCAATTGTTATATTCAATGGTAATGTACACTTGTTATCATCACTTGAAATTGGAATAGTTGAAATAATATCACCTTCAATTGAACCATTGATTGGTCTAAATTCACAATATATATTATCACCATTAAATGTTGAATTTCCAAGTTGAACAGTTATATTTACAATTTTATTTATAGCTACTTGTGAAGGTTCATTTGGAGACATTGAAATAATTGGTAAAACTTCATTTAAATTTTCAATATCATAATGATATGGTGATCCATCGAATCCATCAGGTTCATCTTGACCAACTGTATTTGTACGAATATATGAATTGGATACTTTTGTTGAATTTGAATAAAAATTGTAAAGGAAAGCATTCATTTTTGTATCTAATAGATAGGTTGGACAAATATTTGAATTTATAATTTCCAATTTACCAACACTACCTTGAATATTAAATTGATTGGTTGCATTTAAATTTGAAAGTATCAATACACTACCATTTAAATTTACTCTAATACTATTGTATATTTTTAAATCACCAATTGTAAAATATCTTGTTGATTCACTACCATTATTATTTATATATAATAAAAATGATTCGTTTTTCGGTGATGGTGATAATGATTGATTTGATTGAATTACATTTGTACCATTTAATTTGAAGTTGATTGGAAATTGTGAATAACTTGATATTAATTTTGAAGAGGTGTTACATGGTGCAAAACAATCTTTATCAAAACCAATTACCGATGAACGATTTGCAATGAAATTAAAATTGAATACATTTGAATGACCACCAATAAAAGTATCTGATGTTGATGTAATATTTGGTGATAATGAATAAATACCATTACCTTCAAATCCATAATCCATATATGATGATGATGATTTAATTGTATTTAATTTATTGGTTTTTGATAAATAATATACGTTGTTGAAAGATTCAACCAATTCAGTACCATACTGTGCAATTATATTTGATCCTGATCTACTTGATACTAAACAACCACTAATAGTTACTTTTGATTCTGATATTACAATTGGTGATCTAGTTTCTTTTGTAATTAATTCATTTCGATCAAAAAATAGATTACTTTCAAATGGTAATATAGTTGGTTGCGGTTGTGGTTGTGGTTGTTGTGATTGCTGTGGTTGTTGTGGTTGTTGTGGTTGTTGTGGCTGCTGTGTTTGCGGTTGCTGTAGTGGTTGTGGCTGTTGTTGTTGTTGTTGTTGTTGATATGATTCTGTAAACACTGAATTTCTAATGGTAACATTATTTGAATTTTCAATGAATAAAGATGCTCTAAATCTTTGATTGGTACCAATGATAATATCAGTTACAACATTTGAATCATTTGTATCAAATATCAATATAGTATCATTATAAACTTGATTTGTTGTTTTACCCAAAGATTCAAATATAAAATTATCAATTGTTACATTTGAATTACCAGTAATATAAATGGATACACCAGTTGACGATGTTGAACTAATTTTACTAATACAATTCTTCGTTTGTAAATAACATACTATATTTCTTTCAGTTTCTGGTATATCACCCATGATAATAATGAAATTACTATCAGTGAAATTTGATACAACTGATAATAATTGACCAAGTGGATATGATTCACTATAACAAACTATACTTCTTGAAATTGGAAACCATTCTAAATCTGGTATTGACAATGTTGAATCATCAATTCTTTTTGCACGGTAAATTACTCTACGAGATGATGAAAATGATAAACTACCACCCAATGATAATATACCAGGAAAGAAATTAAATGGATCAATCAATGGTGATGATGGTTGATATAAATCTTTAATTATTATTGATTTTTCACCACAAATAACACTACCACCTGGTAATATAATTAATGCTCCAATTGAAAGTGGTATTGATCTTCTTTCATTTTTAATTTCTAATGTACCTTCAACACATAATATATTTATAAAATCTTTTGTTAAACTGTAATCTGATGGTAATAATATCATATTTGAATCTGAAAATAATAGTATCTTTAATATTAATATATTATATGTACATTAGTAATATTATAAGAAAATAATATTTTACCTTTTGTTATTAATAAATTATTAAATGTATCTGTTGATCCATTGAAACCAGATTTATTGAAAAATATATAATTTGGATCATTTGGAATTGTATCATTACAAATATCGGGAAAATAAAAATCTTTTGATACTTTATTTATATTTGGTACTCTATTTGGAAATTGTTGATAATTATTATATTTTATTAAATCATAATAATTTGGTGGTGTTGTTATTTTTCCTAACAGTAGTAATAAATTTGAGAGAGTTGATAAAAAATTTGATATTAATATTTCATCATATAAAAAAAAAAAAAAACAAAAACCAAATTGGATTGGTGTGTATATGTGTGTGTGTGTGATAATCAAATAATAGCTGTGTGTATCATTCTTACCATTTGAAATTGTAATAGTGAATATTGTAATATATATCAATAATAATAGATACAAAGTCGTTTTTTTCATTCATATAAAAATTAATATTAAAAAAATAGTGCGGAACCGACCTAGATATAATAAAAAATAAAAGACATCAAAATAAAAATTTGAATCAAAATTGAAAAAAAAATCATAAAAAAAAAAAAATTTCATTTTTTTTTAAAAATCAATATCTTTAATTGAATAATCGAAATTTTGTAATTAAACCACTTATCCATTATTATAAGGAACAGTTGTTGTAAATTGACATCAATTTATACTTTTGTATATTGTCAATGTTTTCAATATATCTCAGACATTTTGTTTTATTAACTAATAAGAGAGATATAAAAATAACAATCAACAACAATTATTGTCTCAAAAGCTAAAAAAAAAATAATTTTATTTTATTGATCACTGTGGCACTATTAATTGGTATGAGGTCTAAAAATAAACTTTTTTTTTTTTTTTTTTTTTTTTTTTTTTTTTTTTTTTTTAAATTTAATTTTAAAAAATTTTTTTAATTTTTTTCTCAAACATTACATTTTGATATCTTATTAGGGTCAATTTTCAACATAGTTATATACATTATTATTATCAATTCATTTTTTTAATATATATTCAATTTGAAATACCCGATACAGTACACATAAAGTTTTAGTTATATATATATATATATACACACAGCACATATATAAACAAACATAAATGAGTTCAAGTAAGTTAAAGATAGTTAATAGTAATTGTTACAGTAACAACATTATTAACGGAGTCGTTACTTACAGAAAATTATAGTGATGATGAAATTGAAGAAGAATCAAATCATCCAAAAAAGAAATTAAAAAACAATAACAATAAAAACAGAGACGAAGACAATTCAGATCACGTAGAAGAATTTGTTGATAGTAGTGAAGAGGATGAAAATGAACCAAATCAATATCAATATGATGGATTTGTAGTTGGTGCAGAAGAAGATGAAGACGGAAGTGCATCAAGAAAGAAGAGAAAAGAAAAAAGAAAAAAGAGTGTTGGATCAGATACAGAAGATAACAACACCAATAGCAATGATGATGACAACGACAATCATAATGGTGATGCAGAAGGATCGGATCAAGAAGGTGGTAGTCGTGGTGATGGTGGATCAGTTAATAGTGGATCAGATCAAGAAAGTGAAATCGAAGAAGAATCTGAAGAAGAAGATCCAGAAGCAGCACAACTAAGACGTAACGAAAGAAGAAGAAGACGTGAAGAGAGAAGAAAAAAAGGCGAACAAAAAACTGGTAAAGGTTTACAACGTTTAAAGAAATTAAAATCAAAATCAAAAGGTATGTTAACTTTTACACACACATACATTATTTATCATATGACATAATCAATATTAACGATAGCAACAACAATAATAACACAGATTCATCAGATAAAGAAGAAGAAGAAGATTTTAATGAAGAAAATGTTGAAGATGATGATGATATGGATAGCTTTGTTAGAAAAAGTAAACGTGATCATTATGGTGGATTTAGTGGTGAAAGATCAAATCGTATGATGGATGATATATTTGATGAAGATGAAGACGAAGAAGATATGGATATGTATGATGAAGACGGTAGTTTATTAAATAAATCTGAAGCAGAAAAACAAAAAGATAGATTGGAAGCAATTAGACAACAATACGAACCAAGTTTATTAGAGGAAAAACATTTTACAGATGCAGATGAAGAAATTCGTAATAAAAATTTACCAGAACGTTTCATTTCTAGAAAAGGTGTTGCATATGCTGGTGAAAATGCAACCACAGAAGAAGCAGAGTGGATTTATGAAGTTGCATTTGAAGCACGTGATAATCAAAACAACACAGCATCATCATCAACTGATCCATTGGAAGAAGGTGAAAATGTTAGTAGAAAAGATCAAAGAGCAATTAGTGCAATTGTAAAAATTTTAAAGAATATTCAACGTGATTCAATGGAAATTCCATACATTTACACCTATGAAAAAGATACATACGAACCATTTTTTACACTTCAAGAACTTTGGAATATATTTGATTTGGATGAAAAATGGGCACACATGAAAGTTAACAAACGTAATCTCGATCAAATTTCAAATAACAATACATCATTGGATGCATATCGTTCAGTGTTATTAGAATCACGTTCAGAAGAAAGTATTTCGGATCTCTATGATCTATTTCAAATGGTAAGTGGTATTCAAAAAACAAATTCATCAGTATTGGATGGTGGATTTGGTGATGATAACCAAAACACTTCATTGACTACAACTACATCAACAGCATCAAATGGTGGTACTGCTGCAAACAAACAAAAGAAAGCAATTAAAAGAGATTTATATACAGTTTACACCAAAGCGGGATTGGGTAAATTTTTACCAAATTTTGGTATGACTGCACAAGAGTTTGGTCAAAATTTAATGGAAAATTACACCAATAACAAACCAAGAGATCAAATTGAAGAACCAGCTGAAAAAGCAACAGGATTAATTTGTTTGGAAGCAGACAGTGGGCAACAAGTATTAAATGCAACTCGTTACATGATGGCACAAGAGATTGGTTATGATCCACATGTACGTTATTCGGTTAGAATGATCTATAGAAAGTATGCACACATTACAACCACACCAACAATGAAAGGTCATAAGGAAATTGATGTTTTCCATCCATATTTTACAGTTAAAAGTATTCAAGAGAAACCAGCTCATCTTTTTGATGATTCACAATATCTATTGATTCTCAAAGCAGAGAAGGAAGGTTTCATTAAATCAACAATGGCAATCACAGAAAAGACACACAATTCCGTTATCATACCAGAAATGGAAGCATTGTATCTCTCTGATGGTACATCTGCAGTAACACAACAATGGAATGAACAAAGAAAATTGATTATTCGTGAAGCATTAAGTAGATTCCTTTATCCAGTTTTGGAAAAAGAATTACGAAATAAATTACTCACTGAAGCATCAAATCGTGTTGCATTTGAATGTGCAAAGAAATTGGAAGATAGAATTCGTGTTTCGCCATGGAAACCATTACCAAGTAACTCAAATATTGGTCATTCAAATTCAATGTTGTTATTTGGTGGATCAAAAGCAAACAATGGTTCAAATGGTTTTGGTGGTACTGTTGAAGATGACGAAGAAGAAGAAGTTGAATACGATAGAGAAGGTAATCCAATACCATTTAAAATACTTTCATTTTGTTGGGGTGCCGATAAGATTCCAACAATGGGTGTAATTTTAAATTCAGATGGCGAAGTATTGGCTCATTTGAAATTGGATTTCATTTGTGATCGTTTAGGTGAATCAATGAAAGAAAAAAAAGAAAAAGATATCAAGAAATTAGAAGATCTCTGTGCAGAACATCAACCACGTCTTGTATTGGTTAGTGCTGTTGATTTAGATAGCAAACGTTTATACGAAGAAATTAAAGAACACATTCAACGTTGGTGTACAAACGATCAAAATGGTTTTAGAAAAATCAAAAAGAGTTGTCTTGTAAACTATGCAGCATCAGAAATTGGTACAACACTTCAAATTTCCAGCAGATTAGCAGAGGAATTCAAAGAATATCCACCAGTATTGAAACATGCAATTGCAGTTGGTCGTTGTGTATTGGATCCAATTACAGAGTATTCATCATTGTGTAATGATCAAAATGAAATCCTCTATCTTAAACTTCATCCATTGCAAGATATGATTAGCAAAGATTATCTCGTTAAATTACTTCATCGTTGTTTTATAAATGTTGTAAATGCAGTTGGTGTTGATATCAATCGTATGATTCAATGTAGATTCACATCATCAACCTTACAATTTGTTAGTGGTCTTGGTTCAAGAAAATCACAAATGTTACTCAACAATATATTCCGTCGTGGTGGTTACATTACTTCACGTTCATCATTGGGTAAATTGTTGAATCAAGATATCGTTTACAAAAATTGTATTGGTTTCATTCAAATTCGTGAACGTTACACTGCAGAGTACAAAGCAGATTTATTGGATGACACTAGAATTCATCCTGATAACTATCCAATCACCTATAGAATTGCAGCAGAAGCTTTGGATAAACCATTGGATGAAAATAATTTCCATTCTTACATTGAAGACATTATGAAGAAACCAAAGAAATTAGATCGTTTGGATTTAGATGCATTTGCTGATATCATTCATTCACATGAAGGTCGTCCAGCAAAGAAATTATTATATTTTATTAAAAAAGAGTTGACTCATCCATTTGCAGATATTAGACATCCATATGAAGAACCAACTCCCGATCAAATTTTCGAATGGCTTACTGGTGAAACTGATGTATCACTTCGTAGAGGTACAATGGTAACTACAACAACTATTCGTACTTTTGAAAACAATGTCAAATGTAAATTAGACAATGGCTTAGATGCCTCAATTCCAACAGATTGTATTAGTGATGATGGTGGAAACACTAAATTGGGTCGTGGTATCACAATTAATGCTCGTGTAATGGGTGTAGATAAAACAAATTTCAATGTTACACTTTCTTGTAAACCATCTGATCTTTCAGCGGAATTTTGGGAAACTGAAATCTTTAGAGAATTAAAAGGAAATGGTGCAAATCAATATCTTCGTCTCGAAGATACACCAGCTCCAGCTGAACCAGTTAGAAGAAAACAAAAGAGGGAAAGACGTGTTAAAAGAACTGTGATTCATCCACTGTGGCATGATTTCACTTGTTTGGAATCCGAAGCATTCTTATTTGATAAACCAATTGGTGAAGCATTATTACGTCCATCAAGTAAAGGTCATGATCACATTACAGCAACATTTAAATTTGCAGAAAACATTTATCTCCATCATGATATCAAAGAAGCTGATAAACCAAATGCAGTATCATTGGGTAAATCATTCCATATGGATAATACAAAATACGATAGTCTTGATGAAATTTTAGCACGTCATGTTGAATATCTCATAAATAATTTAAATGAAGTTAAAGCAAGTACTCATTGGAAAGAAGGTAATCGTTCGGATATTGATGATTTAATTCGTGCAGAAAAAGCAAAATATCCAAAAACAATTCCATACTATTTTGGTTATGATTATGAACATCCTGGTTTCCTTACACTTTATCATGTACCAAATGTAAATCCAAGACGTGAGCCAATTCTCGTTAAAGCTGAAGGTTTTGTATTAAGAAAACAATTATATTCAACTTATTACGATTTATTAAAATATTTTAAAAGAAATTATGATAAAATTTGTTCAAATACAACATCGTCAAGTAGTTCAAGATCATCATCATCAAGTACAAGTGGTGGTTCATCATCAAATCAAAGATTACCAAGTAATGCTGCTCCACGTCCAATTAGTGGAAGTGGAGGTAGTTCAAGTAGTAGTTCAGGTAATAACACAGGTTCATCAAGAAATATAAGTAATAGTGGTGGTAGTAGTTCAAATTATAATAATAATAATAATAACAATATGCAACAACAACCACCACAAAGACCATCACAAACACATCAACAATATCAAGCATCTACACAACAACCACCACAAAGACCAGGTGCAGGCCAAAGTTATCAAGCACCACCAATTTCAACATTTTCACAACAACCATCTCAACAAATGCCATTCAGTCAATCAACTGCTCCACCAATTAGACCACAACAATTTCCACAACAACCTCCACCACCACCACCACAACAACCAATACCACAACAAGCATATAATCCATATGGTACATCAACAGCTCCACCACAAAGACCACCATGGGAACAATGGGGTCAACAAAATGCTCAACAACAACAACAACCATACAGACCACCTCAACCAATACCACCGCAATATCAACAACCAAATCAATCACCATATCAACAACAACCACAACAATATAGACCACCTCAACCAATACCTACACAACAAACTCCTTATGGTCAACCAATTCCATACCAACAACAAACTCCTTATGGTCAAATACCACCACCACAATATAATAATCCACAAAGAACCGGTTGGGGTAGCGCACCAAATCAAATCCCACCACCACCACCAAATCAAATCCCACCTCCACCTCCATCTGGTCAATGGAATCCTCAACAAAATAATAATAGTGGTTGGGAATAAACTATAAATTTTAATATTAATTAAACAAACATCAAAAAAAAAAAAACTAAAATAAAATTAAAAACAACATCAACAAACAACAACCAAACAAAAACCAAACAAAACTAAATATTTAAATAAAATGTATATGATTTAAAATAATAATAATGGTTATTAATACTACCATTTTTAAACTTTATTTCGTACCAACTAACATATCTTTATATAATAAAATTTATGACAAACCAAAGGAATTCCCAAATATATTAAATTATAAAATAACAATAAATTGTCAATATTAAATTTTATTTATTTATTCCAATTAATACTTTTAAAATTGAAGTGGTATTAATAAATTGTCAGCACATATGAAGTAACTGAGACAGAGGAGTTCAATTGAATTATGGACCTTTCTTTTCAGCTTTTTTTTCACCAGCAACAGAGTTATTACCAAAGTTAATAGTGTTTGATTGATTAATAGAATTTGTAAATACTGTTTGTGATGTTGAGGTTTTATTTGAACCGAATGAAAGTTTAGTTAAGGAATCTATTGTAACAAACATATAATTTAATTAGTATTTAATTACTATTATAGTTATTGCTATACAAAAATAATAAATATTTTCATACCAATTAACATTTTATTTTGGTGTTTTTTTTTTTTAAAATTGAAAAAAGGTAAAAAATTAAAAATAGTAGTAGTGGTAGTAATGTTACAAATACAATTAATAATACAAAAGTGTAATGATGAAGAATAGAGTTTATGAATAATGAAAATATTAATCCATACAAATGTGTCTTTATATAATTTTTTTTTTTTTTTTTTATGTGATATTTTTAATATTGATTGGATTGTTCGAAATTTTATTATTATAAAATTAAAATTATTTTTATATCTTATACCTAATCTTAAAAATAAACATGTTTTATTTTAATATGGTACGATGTTTCTATTTTAATAAAAAAATATCTATGGTGTGATATTCGAATAATTTTTTTGATCATTTTTAAAAATTTAAAAAAAATAACATGTGTCACAAAAAAAAACAAATACCTGCACACATATACACACACACACAAATGAGAAAATGAGTGAGTGAGTGAGTTATAAAAATGCTATTATTATTTTAGAGTGAATGTTTAAATGTTGGGTACACTTAAAAATACATACACACTCTTGATCATCATCAATCTAGATTAAAAAATAATTCATCTTTTGAAAATTATTGATGTTGTTTTTAATTTAATTAACAACTGTTATACCACGCTAAACGATATAAAAGAAACGCAAATCAATTACTTATTTAAATAACAAACATCCTTCATACTGTTGCTGAACAAAATCAAAGAAACTATATTTATTTGATAATGAGTATATTTTTGCTTTATCAAATTATAAACATTTTCAATTACTGGTTTAATTGACTATTTGATAGAGGTAAATCCAAATAAACCAATACTTGATCATCAATACTATTTCCAATACCCTTTTTCCCCAATTTAATTACACCAGTTACTAAATTGTTAAGCCCCACTTTTTTTATTTGAACTTGTTTATATATATTTCCATACTATTTTATTTGAATAACATGCTCTCGCAATTTTAACTTCAAATAATGATAAACCGCCAATATTGATCTTTTTTAATTTACCTAATACTACCAACAGAATAAATATATAATAAAGATATTATTTGTTTTTTAAATTTCAAAGAAAAAAAAAGCTAATTTTTTCTCAAACTTTTATGTATTTTTTTATTTTCTTTAAAATAATTATTGTGTTTAAAATTATCACATTATATATTCATCAAATAAATAATTAATAACAATGAATTTTATCAAATGTAATAATAGTGGTGATAATGAAGATAGTTCAATATTATTCTTTAAAATATATCGAAATAAATACCTCAAATCAATAATAATAAATACAATTAGACTTTTTAATAAGAATAGTAAATATGTAAAATTTGAAACCTTACAAAGTTATCAAAATTATGGTGATAAGGAATATTTAACAAATATATGTTATGGATTCACAGAACTTGCACAATTACCACATTTCCTTTGTAAATTAGAATTTTCATCAAAATTTATGACAAAATATAAAAAAAGTGGTTTACCAAAATCATTTATTATTGGACCACATGTTAAAATGTTATGTTTAAATGATACATATGATTTAAAAGTAATAAAAGATTGGATACCTGATACTATAACAGAACTAAATGTAGGTAACGGATTTATAAATAAATTTCACCAAGATGATATACCAAATACAATTAAATCATTAATTATTGGATCATCATTTAATGAAAAATTCACTGTTGATAGTTTTTCAAAACATTGTCAAATAGAGTCAATTACATTTGAAAATAAATCAAAATTTAATCAACCAATTGAACCAAATACATTACCCTTAAGTTTAAAGTGTTTGAAGTTTGGATTATGCTTTAACACATCAATTGAAGCATATAATTCATTCCCAGTTTCACTTAAAAGTTTAACCATTGGGATTGGATATTTAATAAATTTAAAAAAGTTGGTGTTAGGATATCCTTACAATACTGAAATTTCAGTTGGATCATTACCACACAGTATTGAAACATTAGAGTTTAAATCATTTGATAAAATATTAAAGCCTGGATTATTACCTAGTTCCCTTACATCTCTAAAAATGGGTAGTCATTTTAATTCAAGTATTAAATGTTGGTGTTTTACCAATGGGATTAAAAGAATTGGATCTTGGATACACATATTCTCAAAAATTGGAATTAAATGTATTACCATCATCAATTACAAGTATTAGTTGGTTTTCTTCAAAATTACCAAAAATAGAAATTGGGGTATTACCATCTTCATTATTATCATTTTCATTAAATGATTATCAACATGATTTGGAAGGTGGTATGTTACCAAATACAATTACAAATATTCAATTATCTTCATTTAATCAACCAATTGAATTAAATACACTACCAACTAGTTTAACTATATTAAATTTAATAGCTTTCAATCAACCAATAATTAAAAGATCATTACCAAATTCAATTACAGAGTTATCATTAACAATGTATAATCATCCAATTGAATTAGATCAATTACCTTTAAATTTAATAGTATTACAACTTGGTCAAAACTTTAATTCAGTGATTAAATCATTACCACCAAATTTAAAAAAAATCGAAATTGATTCAAAATCTTTATTCAATAATGACATTTCATCAGTATTACCAGTTTCATTAGAAATTTTAAAATTACCATATGGTTATAGACATAAAATTACTGGTAGTCTACCAAATTTAAAACAATTTTATATATGTGGTCAATTTAATTCAGATTATTTTGATATTGTTAATAATACTTCATTTTTAGATATATTTAATGATGAAACAGAATAAATAAAATAAAAGATATTATTTGTTTTAAGTTCCAAAAAAAAAATTTTTTTGCTTTTTTCATCATTTTTCTTCAAATTTTTAGCAATTTTTTTTTTTTTTGATTAATTTTAAAATTATGACATGATGTCCATCAAATTAATTAACAATAATGAATTCAAATAATAATAATAGTAATAATAATAATAGTAACAATGAAGACAACTCAATATTATTCTTTAAAATATTTAGAAATAAATACCTCAAATCAATAATATTAAATGATATTAGACTTTTTAATAGGAATAGTCAATTTTTTATATTTGGAACATTACAAAGTTATCAAGGTTATGGTCGCAAGGAATATTTGACAAATATATGTTATGGATTCACAGAACTTGTACAGTTACCACATTTCCTTCGTAAATTAGAATTTACATCAAATTTTTTGTCAAAATATAATAATAGTGGTTTACCAAAATCATTTATTATTGGACCACATGTTAAAAAGTTATGTTTAAATGGTATATATGATTTAAAAGTAGTAAAAGATTGGATACCTGATACCGTAACAGAATTAGATGTTGGTTATGAATTTAAAGATATGTTTCAAAAAGATAATATACCAAATACAATTAAATCATTAATTATTGGATCATCATTTAATGAAAAATTCACTGTTGATAGTTTTTCAAAACACAGTCAAATAGAGTCAATTAAATTTGTATATACTTCAAGGTTTGATCAACTAATTGAACCAAATACATTACCATTAAATTTAAAGTGTTTAACGTTTGGTTACCGTTTTAACACATCAATTACATTACATAATTTATTACCAGTTTCACTTACAAGTTTAACATTTGGTCAAAAATTTAATTCTGAATTACAAATTGGATATTTAATAAATTTAAAAAAGTTGGTATTTGGAGATCATTTCAATACTGAAATTTCAATTGGATCATTACCTAAATCACTTACATCTTTAATAATGGGTAATGAGTATAATCAAGTATTAAATATTGGTGTTTTACCAATGGGATTAAAAGAATTTGATGTTGGACATAAATTTTCTCAAAAATTGGAGTTAAATGTATTACCATCATCAATTACAAATATTCGTGGGTTTTCTTCAAAATTACCAAAATTAGAAATTGGAGTATTACCATCTTCATTATTATCATATTCATTCCAAAACTATCAACATGGTTTGGAAGTTGGTATGTTACCAAAATCAGTAAAATCAGTTTACTTACCATCATATTATAATAAACCAATTCCAGTTGGTTTTTTACATGAAGGTGTTGAATATATACAAGCAAATAGATTCAATTGTAAACTATTGGGTGGTATGTTACCAAATACAATTACAAATATCGAATTACCTTTATTTAATCAACCAATTGAATTAAATACACTACCAACTAGTTTAACAATATTAAATTTACCAGCATTCAATCAACCAATAATTAAAGGATCATTACCAAATTCAATTACAAATTTAATAGTAACATCATATAATCATTCAATTGAATTAGATCAATTACCTTTAAATTTAACAATATTACAACTTGGTTATAAATTTAATTCAATGATTAAATCATTACCACCAAATTTAAAACAATTGGAAATTGATTCAAAATCTTTATTCAACAAAAACCTTTCATCAGTTTTACCAATTTCATTAGAAATTTTAAAATTACCAGATCATTATATACATGAAATAACTGATACACTCCCAAATTTAAAACAATTTTATTTAGGTGGTCAATTTAACTCAGATTATTTTGATCGTGTTAAATAAATTAAATAATATTTCATATTTTGATATAAATGAAGAAACCGAATAAATAAATTAAAATCAAAATTAAAAATAAATAGATTATCTTTTAAAACAAATATTAATTTGATGATCGGAGGTTATAGATATTTTAAATTCGTTGAAAAATTGGGTTGATGATTTTTTTGTCGGTTAATTTTTTTTCTTTTTTTTTCTTTTTTTTTTAAAATTATTATAATCATAATTAAATATACAATCAACAAATATATACACACAAATAAATGGGAGCATCAGAATCAAAAGAATTTGGAGCAATTGCACAAAAATCACGTTTAGATCATTCAGATTTAGAAAGTTTATTAAAAAAATTTAAAAAAATCAGTAAAAATGGTGAAATTAAAAAAGAAGACTTAAAATTATTAATTGAAAAGAAATTTGGTAGTGATAGTTCATTATCATGCGTATTATTTAATATGTTTGATAGAGATGGTGATAAAACAATTAGTTTTAGTGAATTTGCCTTAGCATATGGTTATTTAGTAAATAAAACATTGGATGATGTTGTTGAAGTTTCATTCAAATGTTTAGATTTAAATGGTGATGGTAATATATCAAGAGGTGAATTACGTGCAGTTGTACAAATGAATAAAAAGATGGAAAAGTATTCAACTGTTCATAAAAAACAAGTACCATTAGATAAAATTGTTATCACTCCATTGGAAATTAGTAAAATTAATGAAGAAGCAGATAAACTATTTGATCTTTTAGATGTAAATAAAGACAACCAAGTTTCAAAACAAGAATTTATAAATCTTACTTCATCGTCACCCGAATTAAAGAAAAAACTTTCAGCATACTTGGTTCGTGATGAAAGTGTTGATTTTTTTAAATAAACAAAAATAAATAAAAAATAAACCATCACAATGTTGTATTAATTCTATATATATATATATATATATATAAATTTGTTTTTATACCTCATGATTAGAACTATTGGTAAATAAATAATTAATATTTAAATCATTTTATAATAAAGTTTTTATATGAATTGATAATTAAATAATTGGTTGAAATAACATTGAAACACCATATGTGTAAGTAGTTTATTATTTTATTTATTTGGTTGTGGAGTTACACGTAAATATGGTTTGATTGTAGTGTATCCCTTTGGAAAGAGAGAAATTGCTTCTGCGTCAGATATTGATGGAACAATAATACAATCTTCACCATCTTTCCAGTTTGCTGGTGTAGCAACTTTATAATTATCAGTTAATTGAAGAGAATCTAAAATTCTTAAAATTTCATCTGTAAATAGTTTTTAATTAATATACATGTATATATTTTTTACATATATATCACATTCAATATCATTTTTAAACACTTACTAAAGTTTCTACCAGTTGATGCTGGAAGTGTAAATTCAGCTCTTAATACTTTTGAAGGTGAAATGAAATAAACACTTCTAACAGTGAAATTATTATTTGAATTTGGATGTAACATTCCATACAAGTTTGATACTTTTCTATCAACATCTGCAATAATTGGGAAATTGACTTCAACATTTTGAGTTGATTCCTGTAATGGATTATGTTATGTAATTAATATATTATAAATTAATTTAAATTTTGATAATAACAATAAATAAATCCATACAATATCTTTAATCCATAATCTATGTGCATCTGAATCATCAACACTTAATGCAATAACTGTAGTGTTTCTTTTTTCAAACTCTGCTTTTAATTTAGCACTACAAATTAAAAAAAAAAAAATTGTTAGTTTCTATCATCAATTCACTTAGGAATATATATATAAGTACTACTTACACTGCACCAAGTTCAGTTGTACATACTGGAGCTAAATTATTTTATTAAATATTAAGAAAGTATTAATAACAATTATTATTTTATATATATATATATATATATATATATGTAGTTACAATTTGTACATACTAAAATCTTTTGGATGACTGAATAAGATAACCCATTTATCTCCAACTGTTTTATAAAAGTTTAATTGACCAATTGATGAATCTTGATCAAAGTCTGGAACGACGTCTCCTAATTTTAAGTTTCCTGTTGTGTTAGCCCTATATATATATAGATATAATATGTCAAATGTGTTAATATATGATTTAAAAAAAATATATTTTTCATGAAATAATTAATAATTATTGTTAATTATAATTACATTTTTTATTTTATTTGTGTGTTATGCACAGGTGAATAAATTTATGAAAGTAGATTTTTAAAAAATAGTTTCACTACAAAAAAAATTTAAATTAAAAAAAAAATTAAAGATCACCTATATACACACTTTAAATTTATATACCCTACAAGAAATTCTTGATATTTTAAAAAAAAAAAAAAAAAAAAAAAATTAAAGAATTTTATTCAAACTAATCACATAAAGAATTTTAGATATTTATAATTAAAATTTCAGTGTACATATATACACAAAAAAGTTTATTGTGTGTGTGTGTGTAGTGTAGTTATCTTCATGCATTTGGTGTAAATATTACTTTTATTTGACCAGCTGTAGATACAGATTTTATAACTCCTAAATTATTTGAATAGTAAATTAAATGACCATCAGTTGTCATTGCATTTATATTTTCACCAGTTGCTAAATGTCTGATATATGGAAGATCACGTCTCTTTGGATACCCTTTAATACCACCATTAAATCCAATGTAAATAAAACCATCTAATACAATTAATGGTGCAGATACTTTTGATGCATCACTATCCCTTTCTAAATTACGTAATTGATCTTTTGTACAATTAACACAAGTTGTTATACCTTTTAATAATTCACCTTGATATGTTGTCATATATAAATCAGTACCATCCATTGCTAATCCATTAACCATTTGTGATTCGTAAATTTCATGTGCACTTTGAGCATCACTTTTAGTAATTGGTAATTTATTTAAACCAAAAATACCATATCCACCAAATACAAAACGGTTACGACCTTCATCAAATACTGGAACGAATGGAGTATTGAATATGTTATTAACATATTCCATTTGATTTGTATGTTGATTATAAATTGAGAATATTGGTGATCCTTCTTGAATGAATCTAACATAATATCTATCATGTAATGGTAAATATTGATAAAATAAATCTAATTTTGAATTTTGTGGATTTACTACTTCAAATTTCTTTAATAAACCTCCTACACCATTTGTTGGTACTGAATAAAAACTAGTTACTTCATTTTCATTACCTGCAAATAATATATGTCCATTTCCATCATATGAAATACCTTTAATTACAGTTAATTTACCATTACAAATTGCAAATGAAGAAATAACCACTAATAAAATTGTTAAAATTAATACCTTCATTTTTATTATTAAAATTTACAATAACTATGAATTTATTTTATTTATTTTATTTTTTTCATTTTTCTTTTATAGTAATTTTTAAAAAATTCATTTGCATTTTTTTAAAAAAAAAGATCTATAATTATAATTTTTTCAAATAAATAATTTTGTTACAAATTATTAATCATTATTACATTCACATATGTAAAGAGTTATAATATATAATCAGTCAGAAGTTATAACCGTATACCAATAAGTCGACCTTGTTGTATGATATATTAATATTAAAAAACAAAATGAAATAAGTTTTAAAAAAAATCTACAACTTTATTTTATTTCTTTTTTTTTTTATTTCTTTTTTTTTTTTTTTGTTTTTTGAATGTGTGATCACATCACCAACCATTCTTTATTTTGAATGAGTAGTCTCACACTACTAACATTCTTTTTTTTTTTTTTTTTGGATGTTTTACCCTCCCACCCACATAACATCCTATTTGTTTTTATTTTTGAACGTGTAGTCCAATCACAGAGAGTTTTTATGATACCATTTATATTTTTCCCAATAAATTCTGGTAAATTTTCAAAATATATCATCAAAAATTAAAACCATACACTATATAAACAATATTAAAAACTATAATTTTATGATTAAAATTTAACAAATAAAAGTTTTTATTTCTTATTTATCTATTTGTTTTTATTTTATTTTAATTTATCTTTTTGTTTTTCTTTTTATTGTTTCTTTTTTTTTTTGTTTAAAATGTGTGATCTCAACTCCTCAACCATATTCTTTTTTTTGAATGTGTACTCTCACTACCAACAATTCTCTATCATATTCATTTGCTAAAATGATTTTATCAATTTCTGAATTCTTTCTTTTTTAATCAATTTTTAATGTTGTAGCAGTTGTGGTAGTAGTTGTAGTTGTAGTGGTGGTTGATATTTGTTGTTGTTCTTGTGTTTGTTTTTGTATTTGTTGTTGTTGTTGTTGTTGTTGTTGTTGTTGTTGTTGTTGTTGTTGTTTTTGTTGTTTCATTATTAATTTTTTCATTTCGTGGTAATGAGGTGATATTTCAAAAAAAAAAAAAAAAAAAAAAAAAAAAAAAAAAATATATTTTTTAAAAAAAAAAAAAAAAAAAAAAAATAAAAAAAATAATTTAAATATATGAAAAAAAAA
>JACAFY010011489.1:0-25464 GCA_015252635.1 Dictyostelium capitatum
TATTTTTTTTTTTTATTTTTTATATTTTTTAAAAATAAAAAAAATTTTTTTTTTTTTTTTTTTTTTTTAATTTTTTTTTTTTTATTTTTTTTTTTTTTTTTTTTTTTTTTTTTTTTTTTTTTTAAAAAAGTTAAATATATTAGTACTACTATTAATAGGAAATTAGTCCTGTGTATTAGTATAGTATTACCTAAATAATAATAATTCATCAAACCACGTGGAGTAGATGAAATTTTATTAAGACAGTGTTTTACCCTTTTTTTTTCACAACACACATACACACATATATAAATAATTATTAAATAATAATAATAAAACTATACACAACTATAAAATGTTTACATTAAAATCAGTTATTAAACAATCAATTAGAAACAGTAATGTTTTAACATCAGCTGTTGTTAAGAGATCATTTGCAACTTCAACAAATGTAGTTGGCGGTGCAAATCAACCAAAATCAAGAAAAGAATTATCAGAATCATTTTTAGATGGTACTTCATCAACATACATTGAAAGTATGTATACCAACTGGGTTAAAGATCCAAAATCAGTTCATCCAAGTTGGGCATCATTCTTTGAATCTGCTGATCAAGGTGCACCAGTTGGTGAAGCATTCATGTCACCACCAACTCTCGGTACTTCAATTGCTCAAAAAGCAACACCATCTACATTTACTCCTTCTTCAACTGTAAGTATTGATGGTTAATGAAAAAAACTAAAGAAAAAAAGTAAAACGAGACAACATCTGTAGTAAGACGAGTACTAATTTTTTTTATTTTTTTATTTTTTTTTTTCACACCCAAACTTGCAGGGATCAAATATTAAACAAGTTAGTGATAGTATGAAATTATTATTATTAGTTAGAGCTTATCAAGTTAGAGGTCATGCAATTTCAAATTTAGATCCATTAGGTTTAGAAGTTAGAGAAACACCAGCAGAATTAAATCCAGAAAAATATGGTTTTACTGAAGCTGATATGGATAAACCAATTTATGTTGGTGATGGTCTCATCTCTGGTTTCTTAACAAACAATCATCCAGAAACTACTTTAAGACAAGTATTAACAAGATTAAAGGAAACTTATTGTGGTGATATTGGTGTTGAATACATGCATATTCAAGTAAGTAACATACAATATCATAGTAATCATCACTATCACATTACCCTTCAATTCAATTCAAATCTATCTATAACCAAAATTTTTCGATTTCTTTTTCATACATACACACATAAAATAATAATCATTCAAAAAAAAAAAAAAAAAAAAAAAAAAAAAAAAAAATTTTTTAAAAAAATAAATAATTATTTTAAAAAAAATAAAAAAATTTTTTTTTTATATAATATTTATAAAAAAAAAAAAAAAAAAAAAAAAAAAAAAATAACAATAAATAAAAAAAAAATAAAATTAAAAAAAAAATTTTTCTTTTTTTTTTTAAAAAAAAAAAAAAAAAAAAAAAAAAAAAAAAAAAAAAAAAAAAAAAAAAAAAAAAAAACAACTAATTTGTTATTAACATTTAATTTAAAATTTAATTAATAGGATAGAGAGATGTGTGATTGGATTAGAGAAAAGTTTGAAACAACTCAACATTATACATTTGAAGGTAAAGAAAAGATTAAAATTTTAGAAAGATTATCATGGGCAGATCAATTTGAAGGATTTTTAGGTTTAAAATATAGAGCAACTAGACGTTTTGGTTTAGATGGTTGTGAATCTTTAATACCAGGTATGAAAGCAATGATTGATACAGCAACAGATGATGGAGTTGAATCAATTGTTCTTGGTATGCCACATCGTGGTCGTTTAAATGTTTTGGCAAATGTAGTTAGAAAACCATTACCAGCAATTTTCAATGAATTTAATGGTGGTGTTATTTCAATTGAAGGTGAATATAGTGCAACAGGTGACGTTAAATATCATTTAGGTACATCATATGATCGTGTTACCAGTAGTGGAAAGAAAGTACATTTATCATTGGTTGCAAATCCATCACATTTAGAAGCAGTTAATCCATTGGTTGAAGGTAAAGTTAGAGCTAAACAACATTATTCAAATGATGTTGAACAAAAGAAATCATTGGCAATTCAATTACATGGTGATGCCTCTGTTGCAGGTCAAGGTGTTGTATATGAAACATTACATTTATCAAATTTGACAAACTATTCAACTGGTGGTACCATTCATATTGTTGTAAACAATCAAATTGGTTTCACAACTAATCCAATGTCATCACGTTCATCAAAATATTGTACCGATGTCGCCAAAGCAATTGATATTCCAGTATTCCATGTAAATGGTGATAATGTTGAAGCTGTAGTTCACGTTTGTAAAATTGCAGCAGAATGGAGACAAAAATTCAAACGTGATGTTTTCGTTGATATTGTATGCTATAGAAAACATGGTCACAATGAAACTGATCAACCAAAATTCACTCAACCAATAATGTACGATAAAATTGGTAAACAAACTCCAATCATCGATAAATACTCTAATCAATTGATCGCAGAAAAAGTTATCACACAAGAACAATACTTAACAATGAAAAATATAATCCACGAATCCTATGAAAAAGGTTATCAAGAAGGTATGAAACATGTTCCAAATGCAGAAGATTGGTTAGAATCACATTGGGAAGGTTTTAAGAGTCCAGTTGAATTAGGTCATCCAGGTCGTACTGGTATTGATCAACCATTGTTACAATCAATTGGTAAAGTATTATACACTGAACCAGCAGGTTTCGAAGTTCACTCTACCATTAAACGTTTACTCCGTGAAAAGAAAGATATGTTTGATAAACAACAAGGTTTCGATTGGGCAACAGCAGAAGCATTAGCATTTGGTTCATTACTTTTAGAAGGTAATCATGTTCGTTTATCTGGTCAAGATGTTGAACGTGGTACATTTTCACATCGTCATGCAGTATGGCATGATCAAAAAACCGATCAAACTTATACACCATTAACTCAATTAGCTAAACAATTGGGTAAACCAGAAGCAGCAACATTCTTACCATCAAATAGTTCACTTTCTGAATTTGCAGTTTTAGGTTTTGAATTGGGTTACTCATTGGAAAATCCAAATGCACTTATATTATGGGAAGCTCAATTTGGTGATTTTTCAAATGGTGCACAAGTTATCATTGATCAATTTATTTCATCTGGAGAACAAAAATGGATGAGACAATCTGGTTTAACAATGTTATTACCACATGGTTATGATGGTGCAGGTCCAGAACATTCATCATGTCGTATCGAAAGATATCTTCAACTTTGTGATTCAGATCCAAATAAAATACCAGCAAAAGAAGAGGCTGAACGTAAACAACAACAACATTGTAACATGCAAGTACTCAATTGCTCCACACCTGTAAATTATTTCCACGCTCTTCGTCGTCAAGTTCATCGTGATTTTAGAAAACCATTGGTAATTGCCACTCCAAAATACTTGTTACGTTATGAAAAATCATTTAGTAGTGCTGCTGAATTTTCAAATGATTCATTCACTCGTGTATATCCAGAATCATTCCCAGATACAATTAACAAACCAGAAAAAATTAATCGTGTTGTTTTCTGTACTGGTCAAGTTTATTATAATCTTATTGCATCACGTGAATCAAATAACATTAAAGATGTTGCTATAATTCGTGTTGAACAACTTCATCCATTCCCATTCGATTTAGTATCTGAACAACTTGAACTCTATCCAAATGCTAAACCAATTTGGTGTCAAGAAGAACCAATGAATATGGGTTATTGGAATTATATTTTCCCTTATTTCCTTTCTACATTAAAAAATATTGGTCGTAATCCATTAGATATCACATATTCTGGTCGTCCATCTTCTGCTTCTCCTGCTGTAGCTTCACATTCACTCCATAAATTACAATTAGATACTTTCCTTCGTGAAGCTTTAATTGGTAAATAAAAAAAACAAAAAAAAAAAATAAAATAAAATATAAAATAAATTAAATTAAAAAATAACTTATATATAATACACAAAATACATATATGGTAATTAATAGCAAATATTTTGTTTAAGTTGTTTACATATTTTTAAAGTTTTGATTAATAAACATAAAAAGAAATAAATATATATAAATTTTGATAAAGTGATAAATTACTACTATTATAATAGTAGTAATAAATTAAAGAGAGGTTATTCTTTTATTGTTATTATTTAATTTAGTGTTGTTTGATAGTTATTGTTATTATTTAATTTACTATTTCTAATTGAATAACCAAAATAAATAATGAAACCTACAACTGTCCAAACTACAACACGAATGAAACTAGCAGCTGATAAATGCATAATGAAATAAGTGTTTACTACAATACCAAGACAAGGTACTAATGGAACGAATGGACATTTGAATGTAGTTGGAATGAATACTTGTTTTTTAAACAAATATAAACTTGCAATAAGTAAACAAATTACAAATACAAATGATAATTGAATCCATAAATTCCAACTATTACTACTAGATGCACCAAAAAGACAAGAGAATACAAATACAAGGAATAAAATAAGAGTTGATGAAATTTTACCAGATTCTGTACCATCTTCATTTCTATAACGCATTATTACAACACCTGCACAAACTGATGTAAAAGCTAATAATGTACCAATGGAAATCATATCAGTTAAATTATCTAAATCAATTAAAACTGCCAATAATGATGCAAATAATCCTGTAAATATTGTACCAAATACTATGTAAAAAAAAAATAAAGGTTTTGTATTAGTTTACTGTATATTGCACGGATAATATCACAACACTACTATTGTATCATATATACCTGGTATTTGTTTGCTGTTTAATGTTGAAAATCTATCAAAAAATAATCCATCTTTTGCCATTTGTAAATAAATACGTGGTTGACCTAATAAACAACATAGAGTTGATGCAGTAAGTGATGTTAATGTACCACATGCAATGATAATTGCTGCCCATTTCATTTCACGACCACAACTAAGGAATGCTTGTGATAATGGTGATGATTGACTAACTTGTGTAAAATTAACCATACCTGATAATACCAATGATACACCAATATAAAGTGATGTTGCAATAACTAAAGTACCTACAATTCCAATTGGTAAACTACGTTTAGCATCTTTAACTTCTCCTGCCAATGTTGTAACTGAATCAAAACCAACATAACTAAAGAATACTACTGAACAAGCATTGAATACACCATCCATACCAAATGGTAAAAATGAATGTGTCCAATTTTTTATATCAACCTATATATATATATATATAAATATCAATTTGTTTTAAAATGTATTAATAAAAGATTCATACATGATTATAATTATAAACACATTAATGAAGTACATACATAAAATGAACCTAATATAATAAAGAATAAAATAGTGGCAACATTAATACAAGTAATGATCATATTGAATTTAGCAGAGTTCTTAACACCAAATACAAGAATAACTGTACAAATTCCAATGATTACAGGTGCAAATGGAGAGATACTAATCCATTGATTAATTTCATAACCTGAAATAAATTGTGGTGTTTCTGCTCCAAACATTTGAGGAATATCAGCAATATAGCCAATCCATCCTCTGGCGACAGCAGATGCTGAAATTGCGTACTCTAATGTTAAATTCCAACCAACAAACCATCCCATTAATTCACCTTGACTAACATATGCAAATGTATATGCTGATCCTGAAACTGGGATACGTGCTGAAAATTCTGAATAACAAAATGCACTAATTAGACAAGCAAATGCTGAAAACAAGAAAGATAATAAAGTTCCAGGTCCAGCTAATGAATTAATTGCAATTCCCTATTGTAATTATTGTAATTGATATCAATGTTAGAATTTTTTTTTTATTATTTATAGTAGTACTATTATTTAAAAGTGTAATAGTGTTGTGTGTCGATTATTACATACAATTGATACAAATACACCAGCACCAACAGTCGAGCCAATTCCATAAGAAACGATGTCAACAATTCCTAAACATTTGTCTAGTGAATTTTTTTCATTAACATTTGTTTGTGGTTCATTAATTGGGTATTTTCTAGTTAGAGAACTAAGGGTATATGATGATCTTTTATTTAATAATGATTGTTTTTCTTGATCATAGTACTGATCGTTTCTTATGTAATTGGCCATTCTTTTAAGGTTTGAGCGATTGTTAATGGATTGATAATTTTATTAATTTTTAAAAATATATTTGAAATATAAACAATTTTTTTATATTATTTGTTTATATTTGTATACGAAAAAAAGGTGAAGGTGTGATAATGATCAAAAAAAAAAAAAAAAAACTTTAAATATGTTTTGTAGGAGAAATCTTTAGTAAAAAAAACTAGAGAATATTTTACGAACGTTGATATATTTTATCCAAAATATCCCAATTGTCGTCATTATTTAACATTTAAAATAAGATAAGCTGGATATTTATTTATTTTTAATTTTTTTTTTTTTAATTTTTGACCTGAGGTTGGAAAAAAAAAATTATTTTTTCGAGTGTTACAATGAGAGTGAATATAAATTAATTAATGTCAACAAAACATATCCATAATTTATATTTTTAAATTATCAAAAAGATAATATTATTATGAATTTTGTGTTTTACATTTACTTACAAAAATTATTAAAAAAAATTGAGATTAAAATTTTTTTTTTTTTATTTTTTTTTTTGATAAATAAACAACAACAATGGATGCTGAACAAAATGAAACAAATAAATTAGTATCAAAACCACTAGATAAATTATTTTTTATGGTATGGAGAAACAAATATATTAGATCAATTATAATTGATAATCATTTAAGAAAATTTAATTTGTTTCATTGTAGAAGATATGTTATAAATAGAAAAGTATTAGAAAGAGAAGAAGCACAATATTACAGATCAATTGAACTAAAGTTTATATATAAATCATATAACCACATTTCATTGGAAATGTTTAAACTGTTGTCAGATAGTGTTAGAATAGTTAAATTTGCAAGTTTGGGATTTGATGAACCATTAAAATTAGTAGAAACAATTCCACCAACTGTAACATCATTAGATTTTAGTCATTTGACTTCTAATGATAATCATACTCAAATTACAGGTCCAATACCAAATACATTGAAATCGTTAATACTGGGTGGACCTGTTTATAACAAAATGGAATTTAATTCATTTGAAAATTCAAGTTTAACACATTTGGATATTGGTACATTTATTATTGGTTGTGATAAAAGTGGATCAACAATATCATTACCAAATACCCTTAAATCATTTATATGTAGATCAAAAAATTTAAAATCATTTAATATTGATTGTTTACCTTTATCAATAACTCATTTAGATTTTAATGGTAGTTATTTATCAAAATTTAAAAGTGGTAATGTAAAATCAGAAAGTGATTTATCATCACTTTTAAATTTGCAACATTTAAGCATTGGCCAATTCTTTACAAATAAAATACCAATTGGTTTTTTACCTAATAGTTTAAAAGTATTGAAATTATCTTACATATATGATCCAAAAAGATTAAAGCCACTTTCAATACCATCAAGTGTAACGGAATTAGGTTTTTGTAATCATTCAGAAATTAATAGTCCACATGCTTCATTTAAAGTATCACCGATCATATTACCATTATCATTAATTAAATTGTCTTTGGGGTCTAATCATTGTTTTAAATTCACAAAAGATGATAATACAAATAATTTACTAATGAACCTTAATAAAATTTCATTTGCAGGTCAAACATATTCTAAATGTAAATTAATACCAAAATCAGTTTCAAAATTAAGATTTTTTTGTCGTATTAGTGAAAGGATATCAGTACCAAATAATATTCAATCACTTTCATTAGTTAATGGTCATTGTGTTAATAATTTAAATGAATTAAATAACTTGGCATTTCTAAAAATTAGATGGGCTTCAATTAATTTAAATATAAATTCATTAATATTATCAAATTTGAAAACATTATTATGTGATAATAACATTATTAATGAATTGTTAAACAACAATAATAATATATTCATGTCATTACGTTCACTTTCAACATTAGATTTCAAATATGATCCAATATGTTTCCCATCATTAACTCTATTAGAATTAGATACAAAATTACCAATTGATACTAAATTACTTCCGTCATCTCTTAAAATATTAATTATTCGTAATTCACCAGATATAATATTACCAATTTCACCAAATATTGAAACAATTTATATAAATTATTCAAGTTACCAACCATTATTAGAGAATTTAAACCTATTTGAAAATTTCCACCTTTTAAATATTTTTAAAGTAGTTGACCTACACGTATTAAGGTCATATAGTAAATTATTTAGAAAACTATCAATTATATAATAATAAAAATAGTATTTGAGTTACAACAAAAATTAATTTCAGTTTTATTATTTCTTATATATTATTACTTTTTTTTTTTATTTTATTGTATTGTATATAGTATTACTCTAGTTTTGTGTATATAATTATCTAATTTAATTTAAAAATTGATTTCTTATTATTACTATTTATATGAATTGATGGACCATTTGGTTTTTCTTGTTCAACAGCCATTGAATTATCAGATAAATCTAAAGTAATTTGTAATAATTGAGTTGAAAAGGATAAATCAAGATCGGAAACTAAATATTTTGATGGTACGGAATAAACAAATGAAGGGATTTTTATTACAGATTGTAACATTTGCATCAATTGAACGAAACCAGATGGATCAACGGAACCAATTGTTGATGATGAAATAGTTGCATTTGGAATCAATGAAAGTAATGTTGAATTCAATGAAAATGTATATGCGTTAACGGCAAATATATTGGTAGTAATTTCAGCATCAACAGTAAACAATACAGTGAATGCAGTAAATGGATTATCACTATCTAAAACAATGAAATCAGCTGATATTTGAAAGTTTGAAAGTAATACACCTGTTGAATTAATAGTGGCAACTGGTGTAACTGGTGAATATATGTTTACTTGAATACCTTCATTTGGATATTGAGATAATCCTGGTGCAACACTTGAAAAGAATCCATCACTTGTATTTAAATGAACTGGTGAAGCAGCTGGTACTTGATCAGGATTAAATGTCATTGGGAATAATGAATAGAATCCAGCATCACATAATGATTCAATTAAGAAACCTGAAATACTAATACAATAATCACTTGTAAATGATTCTAATTGTTGTTGAGTTGGAGTATATGATGGTGTTTGAGTTGGATATATAAAGTTACCATCAGAAGTTTCCAATATAATACCACCATTGAATTCAGCTGTAATAGTTGGCATATTAACTTGTGGATTACTTTGTTCAACTAAATTACCTTCTAAATTGATCCAAAGATTATCACCATTTGATAATGTCATTGGAATTTGTTTAATTGGTGTAAATAATGCTTCAATAGTTGGTGTTTGTTTATTAATTGCACCAGTAATAGCAGTTTGAGCAGTTGAAATGAAATCTTGTGCAACATCACCTGCAATTGTATCAACTGGTATAACACAAATTGCATTTGAACAATGTACATTAACTTGTACATCACCTTGTGAAAATGCAAATTCAGTTGTAGTTGCAGTTATTGAAGTTGATGTTGAATTAAATGTTACCATTAAATTTGATGCAACTGATATTGTTTGACCACTTGTTACAAATACTGTGATTGTACCATCTTCACATGGACTAATAACTGCATTTACACAAATATGATAATTCCATTGTAATTGAAATGTAACTGTTTGCCATCCAATTTGAAATATACCTAAATCCAATTCATTATAAAATATATCTTGCAATGATAACGCTAATTTGAAATTGGAAAATTGATATTTTGCTGATGATGATGATCCTGATTGGTTTGGTAATGACATCGATAATAATTCATTTTGTACAAATTCTGTCATCTGAAGAGATCAATGTTTAATATTGCGCATTAATATAAATTATGTAATCATTAATTTATAAATAATGTTAAAATTTTGATACCCACTGTAATACCTTCAGTCATTAAAAAGTTACTACCAATTCCTACATATAAACCAGATGATTGGTAATTTCCAGTGTTTTGAGAAAATACAACCAATAATAATGTTGATAAAATAAATAATAATATTTTTATCATTTTTGAGTGTGTGTGTGAATGATAAAAAATAATATAAAAAAAAAAAAAAGTTTTGAAAATAAAAAATAAAAAAGTTATGAAAAAGTTAAAAAATAAAAAAAGATAAAAATTAGATATTTATGATAAAAATAAAGATGTTTCAAAGGATTTATATATTCACGTTTTTTTATTATTTTACATATGAAAATTCGTTCTATTATTTAAAGTTTAACACTTAATACAGTTGTTTTAGTTTCAGTCCACATTGATAAACAATATTCAGATGCATCTCTACCTTTACCACTTTGTTTAAAACCACCCCATGGAATTGCAGGATCAATAATATTGAAACTATTAACCCAAACACAACCACCACGAACTTGATCTGATACTATAATTGATTTATTAATATCTTTTGTGAAAACTGCACCTACTAAACCATATTCCGAATCATTTGCACGTTGAATTACTTCTTCAGTGGTATCAAATGGTAAAATTGTCATTACTGGTCCAAAAATTTCTTCTCTTGCAATAGTCATTGAATCAGTACAATCAGAGAATACAGTTGGCTCGATATAATAACCTTTTGTGCCCCATCTTTTACCACCACATTCTAATTTTGCACCATCTTTATTTATACCAATATCAATATAATTTAATACTGATTCAAATTGTATTTTATTAACTTGTGGACCTTGATGAGTATTTGGGTCCAATGGATGACCAAGTTTACGTTGTGCAACTTGTTGTTTAATCTTTTCAATAAATTCTTTATAAACACCTTTTTGAACATAAATTCTAGAGCTAAAATAATGTTTTTTTTTGTGTTAATAATAGCAAGTAACTATCTTTGAAAATCCACACTTGCGCTGCAGAGTGTAATTAATTATGATTAACTTCACACTTACGCTGCAGAGCAACATTGTCCACTATTCCAGAATAACCCATGGAATGAATGAGCAACAGCTAAATCCAAGTTTTCAACATCATCAAATATAATGATTGGACTTTTACCACCCAATTCCAAAGAACAACCTTTTAAATTTGAATTTGTTGCAGCGTTTGCAACCATTTTACCAACTTTAGTTGAACCAGTGAAACCAATTTTATCAATATTCATATGTGAACTTAATGCACTACCAACAACTGAGCCTAATCCAACTACTACATTTACAACACCAGGTGGAAATCCAACTTTTTTAATTACTTCTGCTAAATACAATGTTGACAATGGTGTATATTCAGATGGTTTAATTATAACACAATTACCAGCAGCTAATGCAGCAGCAAATTTAAACATTAATAATTGTAATGGGAAATTCCATGGTAAAATTAATGCAACTACACCCAATGCAACTTGTTTAGTGAATACCAATGTTTGATTTTGTGTAAATGGGTCACCTGATGGTGAATTTGAAATTGGTATTGTACGACCAGTAATTTTATCAGACCATCCAGCGAAATAACGTAATTGACCCAATACTTGTTTCATATCATATTCATATGATTCACCAATTGGTTTACCAACATTTATAGATTCAATTGTTGCAAATGTATGTCTTTCTTCTTCAATTGCATCTGCTAATTTATTTAATAATGCACCACGATTAGATGGTGCCATTCTAGACCATTCACCCTTGAATGCTAATCTACTTGATTCAACTGCTCTATCAACATCTTTTGATCCAGCCATACCAATTATACCTATACATTCTTCTGTTGATGGATCAATTACATTAAAATTTTCATTACCATCAATTGAATCTACCCATTCATTATTTATAAATACTTTAGTTGGTATTTGAACTTGTTTATTTTTAATATTTATTGACTGTTTGATGAATAAAAGAGTGTTAATAAAATATTATTAATATTAAATTATTAATAGTATTAACAATTTTTTTTACATACAATCATAGTTGTGTTTGTGTGTGTGCTTGAGCAATAAATTAATTAAAACAAAAAATATTTTTTTGATGAAAAGTCACCGCAGTGATTTTTTTTTTTTTTTTTTTTTATTTTTTTTTTTTTTTTTTTTTTTAAAAAAAAAAAAAAAAAAAAAAGTAGTAGTAAATTTTAACATGATAAAAGGACTTAGAGGTTTTTTTTTTAATTGTATAACTCTGGCAATCCCGGTGATGGAGGGTGAGAAAATCCACGAGTCACACCGAAAGAGACCCCGATATTCCGAAAGCCTGGGAGGAAGGTAGAGTCCTGCAAAGATATTTTAGCACATCTTTCAGCCAACCTTCTAGGTAACCAATAAAATGAGGGGTGACACCTTCAAATTAAAATCTTTTTTTTATTTCTAAAATTTTTTTTATTGTAAGGGGGTGGTTGATTATATATGGATAATATAAATTAAAAAAAGATTGTTGGAATTATATGTTTCTTCTAAACATAGAAATAATTATTTTCAAAAAAAAAAATATAAATAGATAATGTTTTTATTTCGTATAAATTTTACGTTTTGTGTCACCTTAATCATCAACTGTTTATATCTTATTCATTTCTTGAAAATATAAACTTTGAATCAGTACACAAATGTACCAAAAAAAAGTAAAAATTTATTATTGTACTGTTAAAATTTGACAAAATGAAACTTTTTTTTTTTGTCCCCTGTCCCATAATAAAATTTTTAAAAAAAAATTTTATTTGATAAAGTTTCAAAACTTTTATAAATAATTAGGTCATTGGTGAATTAGTTGTTTACATTTGGCAGATGTAGTAGCGTATTGTCCATATCAAGGGGGACATGAAGTTGGAATTTTTCAGATAGACCCTTTAACACAAAGAGGGCTGTGGGAGGTTTGACAATATCAGGGTGTTTGGTGAGCCGGGTGGTCTGATCAACCATCGATGTGCAAGTAAATCTACAAGAAACTTGAAAGCTGGGTATGTGAAACTGAAACATTTGTAAACAACATGACCATTATTTTTTATTAAAATTTTTATTTTATTTTTTTTTTATCATAAAATCTTGATATAATTCTTTATCCATTACTTTTTTTGCAGTTTCTAATACATTTAAAGAAATTTTATAATCTAGATCTTCGTCTGTTAAATTTGGATTATTTAAAAGCAATGGAATTTTATCTAAATATTTGAAAAATAAATCTGTTCTCCTAATTACTAATAAATAAAACAAATTATAATCCAATGATAATGATAGGTAATCTAAATGATTTTCTAATATTTCTTGATCATTTAATGGTAAATGAGATAATTGATCCATTAATTTATTCAATATTACGTCAAATGATTCAACTTTTGAATTGATTGTACCATCACCAACAACATAATCAAATGTAAATATTAATGGATCTAAATATTTAACAATATCATAACCTTCTGAATAATAATCTTGACCAGCATCATAATATTCTTCATATTCTATTACTGAAAATATAAATGGTAGTTGAGTTATATATCCAATTAATTTTTGTGATCTAATTGATAAATAAAAAATTGAATGAAATATTGATTGAACAATTGAAATTCCATATTTTGAAATTAAATTATATGTATCTCTAATAATATTGATTGGTATATTTTCAACTGATATTAATCTTTTGAATAAATAATTTATTATTCTTTCGAGTATTTTTGGTATTTCTTCATTATCTTGATAGTAATAATTATCAGATTGTAATAATAATATTTTAATACAATCTATAATATCTTGATAATTTGATTTACTTTGAAAAAGAATTGCCATTTCAATACCATCTGGAAAATCAATAGGTCCATAATTATCATAACCTTTACTGTAAATGTAATTATCAGTTTCCATATTTAATAATGCCCATTTATAATCAAACATATCAAAATGATTAATTATTGGAATCCAATTATTATCAACCATTATTAATTTAAGTACATTTGGTTTATATTCATAAATTGAACTTGTAAATGATTTAAGTGAATCTGATAAATTTGATTCAAAATCAATTTCATATTTAACTAATCCATTTTGAAATTGTTGTCTACTTGAAATTTTAATTAAAAATAAATTGAATAAATTTGAATCAAATCTTTTAAACCCATTTTTATTTAAATAATTTAATAGTAATATTATTTCTTCATTTGATTTGTTACATAAATTATTTAAATATTCTTTTTGTTCTTTTTGATTATATTTGAAATAAAAACCATTAACATTACTACTAACTGAAGATTCTAAATATTCAAGTTGTTGAATATCACAATTATCAATTGCTTTTAAAAATGGATAACTATATAATGCATCAATACCATTTGATGATAATAAAAACTTTTTACCAAATTGAGATTTTGCATATTCAATTAATTGAACTTTTTCAAATCTAAATACTTCTTTACCAGATTTAAATTCTTCCAATTTAAATGAAAATAAAGAATTGTTTATATTTTGTGAAAACCAATCAATTGATTCTTTATCAGTAATGTAAATGTATTGTTTATTACCATTCACTGTATCTGGATTTGGATATAATTGTTTAATCATTGGATTCCATATCGATGGTAATTCTTTTTTTAATTCTGTATTATCATTACAAATTGAAAATAATGATTCATAATATTCTTGTTCTGTTGATGATGTTGATATAATATAATGTACAATTATTTCATTACATGATGTAATTCTAAAATTTGGTGTTGATGAATAAATTTGAATGAATTCCAATGATTGTTTTCTTGGTACTTTACATAATGAATAAGAAGTATCTTGAATGTAACCTTTAAATTTTGATTGATTTTTATATTCAACATTTTCTTTAAAATATTTTAATCCATCAGAATATGAATTAATTAAACAAACTCTAATAAATTCATTTGCTGATAATTCCATAATTGGTTCTTTATATCTTTTAATGTAATTTTCATATGATACAAATGGTAATTTATTAATTATCATAAATTTAATTAACTCTTTAATTCTATTATAACCATCATCTTTAAATTTCATTATAATTTCATCCATTGATTCAATTATTTCATTTTTAAATTCTAAATTGATTTTATGATATTTTAAATCCAATAATTTATTTTGAATTTTATCAGATTGAATTGATAAAATTGTTGATATACCTTCATTTGGTTTAATTGTAATAGCAGTTATTGGTAAAATGTATAAATTTTGATTATCTAATACCAAATTTAAAATTGATTCTAATTCATCAATATGTGGATTTAATAATAACCAATAAATAATTTTACGTTTAATTAATTTTGATATATCTAATGGTTTTATATTATCAATGAATAATTTTATAATTTCTTTAGTTGATAATGTCATTACTTTTTCAATTATTAAATCATTGATTTTATGTGAATTTGGTTTTGATATTATTATTTGTAATATATTCATATTTTCATTTCCTTTACCAAATACTATTAAACCAACCATGAAACCAAATAACTGTATTTCATCTTTTCTATATTGAAGTATTAAATTTATAATATCTTTAACAATTTCTTTATCTTGTTCATATTGTAATTCTTTTATACCATCTTCCCAATCATTGAGTATTTCATCAGACTTGATTATTTTACATTTTAATAATTCATATAGTTTTTGCTTAACCATAAAACCAACTGAATTTATATCTGCAAACTTTATTCTATTACTAATATGAATATGTTTATAATCATATTCTACCCATTCTGTTGTTTTTATTATATCAATTATATAATTGAATAGGTGTTTATTGTGTATTACTTTCCAAAAGTTTGTTTCAAACATTGTTATTGTTGGTTGGTATGAAAATAAAAATAATCAAAAATTTTTCAGAAAAAATGATTTTTTTTTTATATGTATACGAAAAAATAAAAAAAGTTTTAAAATTTACAACTGTTGCGGTTGTACTTTGAACATCAACATGTATACGTTAATGTATTTGTTAAATCTTTTTGATAAGATATTAACTCAATGATATGATTCTAATAATAATAATTGGGATTCGATAAAAAAAAAAACCCAGGCCAAATAAATATCGTAATAAAATTCCAATTCAATTATTTTAATTTTTTTTTTTTGATCAAAAAAACTTTTTTTTGTTTTTTGGTCAAAGTTGTTTGTACCGATCATAATTAAATATTCTCACAAAAAAGATATTTAATCATTTATTATTATTATTATACATATATTTATAAAAAATGATGACATTTCATTTCATGTATAAAGGAGAAGCACTACTATTTAGTGGATGGGTATCAAATTCTCCAGGTGCATATTTGTTAACATTATTAATATGTTTTTCAGTTGCGTTATTCTCTGAATTTTGGGCAACATATAGACATTCAATAAACATCGAAAGTAAGTGTGTGACAACTATATTCTTATTGTTTACAAAATTTCAATATACTAATAATGTAGAAATGAAGAAAGTGAAAGTTTTACAGGAATTAATAGTAATCATGAAGAAAATGAAAGATTAATAGGAATTAATAAAAGTAAAGGTCAACACAACAACAACAATACAGGAAAATTTAAAACATTATTAAATGCATTTTTAAAATCACATATATATAAAACAATTGTACATATGATTGCATTTGTAATCAATTATACAATAATGTTAATGTTTATGTCATTCAACGTTGGAATTGCAATATCAATTGTTTTGGGTGTTGGACTTGGTTATTACTTATTCGCATCAAAAAGATATACTCAATCAGTTGCAGTAGTTGAAGATCTTTGTCATTAAATATATAAATAATAATAATAATAATTAAATACAATTAAATACAAATAAATTATCCTCCTTCCTCCTTCAACCTCCACTTCCTCTTCCTACCTTCTACTACCCCTTCTTCTTCATCCTCTTCTTATTTTAAAATTTATTTAATCAAATTGATTAAGAAATATATATAGTATACATAGTGCTTGTAATTATATATTTTAATAAAAAAAAGATAAAGTTTTTTGAAATTTATTTTATATGAATCCCCAACCAAAAAGAAATATAGTGTTTGTATCTAAAAAAGGAGTTATACCTATTTGTTGAAAAGTACAGATTATTATATTTTGATATTAAGAAAAGAATTACTAATACCATTGAATTTGGTTTTATTTTAAAATTAAGCAATTATTAACAACATAAGATATAAAAAAATAATATTACTTTATCTTATTAAATCTACACAAAATAAATTATTATGTGATTTTAAATATCTAAAAAATTTTCTTTTTTTTAATTTTTTTTTAAATTTTGGGTCCACATAAAAAATGTCCTCTCAAAGAGAAATAATTAAACATAAATCAGATCAATGGAATATTATTGATATTTTCCATACAACTAATTCAACGATTGTTGGTAAATATCAAAAAAAGAAAGAACATACAAAGTTAAATTGGGAGAAAAATATTATCGCCATTAAAAGAGTCGTTAAAACTGAAGAGGTAATTAATTTTTAGTAATATTATAATTAAACCAATGTAAATCAGTAATATTAATTAATTTATTTATTATTAGAATGAAAAAGAAATAAATATAATTAATTCACATGAACATGATAATATTGTAAAATGTTATGCATGTGGTCAAGATGATAAATATTATTATATTTATATGGAATGGATTGATCATTCAGTTAGAGATTTATTAAAAAGTTCAAATAAGAAATCATTTAATATTGGTACAATATTATGGATAACATATGAATTGTTATTAGCAATCAATTATATTCATGATAATAATTTAATTCATAGAGATATTAAAACATCAAATATAATGGTAGATTTTAATAATCATAAAGTGAAATTGGTTGATTTTGGTTTATCTAAAAAATTCACAAATGATGAAAAATCAAAATATTATTCAAATTGTGGTACAGTTGGTTATAGAGCACCTGAAGTAATCAAAAGTAATAATCAAGCATGTCGTAAATCAGATATATGGAGTTTAGCTTGTGTAATAATTGAAATGGGTGGTGGTATATTACCAAATGATGAAGAAGATTTAGGCAATGATAAACATTTCAATAGTATACCCGATCATTATCCCGATGATTTGAAATTAATAATTAATGAATGTTTACATTTGGATGTTGAAAAAAGATGTGATGTCAAATGGTTATTAAATCAAAATATCTTTTATTCATTTAATTTAAAGTCTGGTCAATTCAGAGTTTATTACAAACCTAAACTTAATGTTTATATTTTAAATGGAAATGAACTTTTACCAATTAATTCAAATAATCAAATTTTATTAAAATACAAAGGTACTCAATTAATATTTAAATATGACTTAAATCAACCACCCAAACCAAATGATATTCCTGATGGTGTCACTCAATTAACATTTGGTGGTGATTTCAATCAACCACTCAAACCAAATGATATTCCTGATAGTGTCACTCAATTAACATTTGGCTATCATTTCAACAAACCTCTCAAATCAAATGATATTCCTAATAGTGTCACTCAATTAACATTTGGTGTTTTTTTCAATCGACCACTCAAATCAAATGATATTCCTAATAGTGTTACTCAATTAACATTTGGTATTTTTTTCAATCAACCACTCAAACCAAATGATATTCCTAATAGTGTCACTCAGTTAACATTTGGTTTTAATTTCAATCAAGCACTCAAACCAAATGATATTCCTAATAGTGTCACTCAATTAACATTTGGTGGTAGTTTTAATCAACCACTTAAACCAAATGATATTCCTAATAGTGTTACTCAATTAATATTTGGTGTTCGTTTCAATCAAGCACTCAAATCAAATGATATTCCTAATAGTGTTACTCAATTAACATTTGGTGGTTATTTCGATCAAGCACTCAAACCAAATTATATTCCTAATAGTGTTACTCAATTAACATTTGGTTATTATTTCAATCAACCACTCAAATCAAATGATATTCCTAATAGTGTTACTCAATTAACATTTGGTGGTAGTTTTAATCAACCACTCAAATTAAATAGTTCATTTGTAGAAAATAGTGGATCAATTGTTAACAGATTATTTAAACCTAATGCACCAAGTTATATATCAAATAATATCACAATGTTATCAATTCACAACAAATACTCACACAAAGGTCAATTAACCTATAATATACCTACTTTATTACATTTAATTATAACAGATTTTGATGGTAGTAAATTAGAAGATAATGTCTTTAATGTTCAAAAACTTGAATTGTTATCAAAGTATAGCTATAATTTTGATAATATCTTATTAAAAAAAATTCCATTTGTGCCAAAATTAATAATTGATAGAGATAAATATTTATACGACAAAATTCTCAAAACTTAAAATATAAAAAAAATAAAAAAACCAATTATTATTAACTATTTTAAATTTAAGAATAAACTAAAAACAATATTCATTTTTGATATTTATTTGATTTATTAATTTAAGTGGCAGAAGAAGTGCCAGTGAAAGAAAGTAATTGAATTTCAAATGGATTACCTCCCAATTCTTCAATTAAAATGATAGTTGCGAATAATTGAGAATTATCAATTTCACAACGTTAGACGTTTTTTAATGAAATTATAATAAAGCAATGATAAGTGCACCATATTATATTGTAATAAATAATAAATTGTACAATTTAATACAAATAAAGCTAAATTATATTAGATGTGTAAACACCCACACATTTTTATTTGTTTTTATTTATTTTTAATTTTTTTGAAAGTGTGTGTTGTTGTGGTTGTAGCTTGTCTGTTCATTTATAGTTTTATAAATGTGTAATATATAATAAATGATATGATTCATTGTTAATAAAAAATATATCAAAAAAAAAATAAAAAAAAAATGGCTATCATTATTGTTGTTACAAACTGATTCTGTTGAATTAATTAACCAATATCTACCAATTGAATAACCATTAACATAAATCATACCTTTATTCATACCTGTCATATTTAATGCATAAACTGTATTTAATGTATCATTTGATAATCCAATTAATGATACATTTAATTTATACCATGTTAATGGTGTTAATTCTTTATTTGTACTACCACTACCATCACTACTAGTATTTATTGAATTAATCCAATTTACATTATTTGGTTCATTTGGATTAATTCCTTATTTGTACCATTACCACTACCATCACTACTAGTATTTATTGAATTAACCCAATTTATATTATTTGGTTCATTTGGATTATAAATTTTAATTTTTTCACCTTCAAGTGATGATGACATATCCATGGTCCTTGATTGAGTTTTTTAGAATTTATAGCTTGTTGTATCATAAATAATATAATATTACCTGGTGACGTTACTACTTGATAATGCTAAAGTACATTCTCCAGAAGGTTTGTATGAATTGTTCAGTCAACATAACATTTCTTTATTATATTTATTAAAGTACAGCCCAGAATTCAACCCTTTAGAGCAAGTTCGCAACACTATTAAAAAATTAATTAGATATGGTCATCTATTTGGAACTCTTTATGAAAAAATAAGAGATGGTCATGAACAAATTTGTAATGGTACAAATATTAATTTTACAGTTTATTTAACAAACAGAATGATATTCCTAATAGTGTTACTCAATTAACATTTGGTACTTGTTTCAATCAACCACTCAAACAGAATGATATCCCTAATAGTGTTACTCAATTAACATTTGGTGATCATTTCAATCAAGCACTCAAACCAAATCATATTCCTAATAGTGTCACTCAATTAACATTTGGTACTTGTTTCAATCAACCACTCAAACAGAATGATATTCCTAATAGTGTTACTCAATTAACATTTGGTGATGATTTCGATCAACAAATCATATTCCTAATAGTGTTACTCAATTAACATTTGGTTATGATTTCAATCAACCACTCGAACCAAATGATATCCCTAATAGTGTCACTCAATTAACATTTGGTGATCATTTCAAACAACCACTCAAACCCAATGATATTCCTAATAGTGTTACTCAATTAACATTTGGTTATGATTTCAATCAACCACTCAAACCAAAAGATATTCCTAATAGTGTTACTCAATTATCATTTGGTTGGCGTTTCAATCAAGCACTCGAACCAAATAATATTCCTAATAGTGTTACTCAATTAACACTTGGTTATCATTTCAATCAAACAATCAAATTAAATAATATCAAAACTTATATAAATATAAATAAAAAAAATTAAAATAAAAATACCATTATTCGCCTAATAATGAAACTAAGAATTTTGTTAATATATACCACAAACTTGTTTTAATTAATAAATTGGTGAATTTTTCAAAAACAATATTCATTTTTGATTTATTTAAGTGCAGAATAAGTAGTGAAAGTAATTGAATTTCAAATGGATTACCACCTAATTCTTCAATTAAAATGATATTTGCGAATAATTGAGAATTATCAATTGTGTTTGTATTATTTAATAACCAATCAATTGGAATGCTATAAATTGATTGACTTGGATTACCACAACCAATACGATAATTATCAGGATTATAAATACCAATATAATCTTGATCATCATTATTATCTTTATTACTGTAACAAACTGATTCTGTTGAATTAATTAACCAATATCTACCAATTGAATAACCATTAACATAAATCATACCTTTATTCATACCTGTCATATTTAATGCATAAACTGTATTTAATGTATCATTTGATAATCCAATTAATGATACATTTAATTTATACCATGTTAATGGTGTTAATTCTTTATTTGTACTACCACTTCCACTATCACTACTACCAGTATTTATTGAATTAACCCAGTTTACATTATTTGATTCATTTGGATTATAAATTTTAATTTTTTCACCTTCAAGTGATGATGACATATACCATGGTCCTTGATTGTTTGTTGTAATATTAACATCATTAATGAAAATATCACCTAATAAACCACGTTTATAATCTTCCATATGAGCTGCATAATTTTCTAATCCAATTGTCATTGATAAAATTTGTAATTGAAATGATTGAGATTTAATTTGATCACTTGTTAAATTCAATGAGAATCCATTCAATTCTGATGATGATGCTGATCCTTTATAAATATTATCAATGAATATATGAATATAATCATAGAATTCTGAAATTGATAATGTATATTCACCATTTCCAGATTCAGGTAAACTTGTAATATTTATAAAATACCATAAATAATCTGATTCATCATTTGAAATTGATATTTGTTCTAATGGTGATGAATTTGATATCACACTACCATTACCACCAGAAAATACATTTGGCACGAAATTAAATTCTGAAAATTCAACGATTTCATTTATTACATTTGGCACAACAGTTAATTTATCCCTTGTATTACCACTACTAATTTGTTGTAAATTTGAAGTATCAAATAATACAGTACCATTATTTACAATTTGTACCGACCATGGTTGAAGTTTGAATGTGATATTTTGCCAAATTACGATATCAATGATTGTACCATAATTTGTAAGGAATACAAAATCATTACCATATTGATGTGCTTCTGAAATATTTGATAGAATGGTTGGTGATGTTGGTGGATCATTATTTAATAATATAGATTGATATTCATGTAAAATTGAATGTAGTTGACATAATAATGAATATTTTGGTTCATTTGCCATACCAAATTCATCTAATGGTGAATCATAATCATATGATGTTATAATTGAAGGACCACCTGATGATCTACCAAAATTAGTACCACCAAACCACATATAATAATTTACTAATGATCCACCATATGCAATGAATCTAACTGTTGCAAATAATATATCTTGTACTGGTCTTTTTGGTATTGCTTGACCCCAATTTTCAAACCAACCAACCCAATTCTCTGTCCAAAATGATGGTTGATTAGGATAATTATTTTTGTGACTTGTAATCCAATCATGGCAATAAAATCCATTACATGTATTAATTGCAGTATCAATATTATCTTGTGCACACATTATCCATGGTATATTACCAACTGATAATGAATTTGCAAATTGAATTGCCCATTTTGCATATAATGTTCCATTTATACCATATTCAGCTTCTAACCAACCATATTCATTTTCAATTTGTGCAATTATAATTGGACCACCATTACCTGCGAAATATTGTTGTAATGTATCAACTACCAGTGTTACCCATTTCTCCATTTCATTCATCCATGCATCATTATAATCTCTATATATAATACCTTGAATTTGTTTTAACCAAATTGGAAATCCACCATAATTCCATTCTGCACATACGTATGGTCCAATTCTAAGATTAACATATAATCCAATTTCTTTACATAAATCTAAAAATAATGTAATATTTGCATTACCATCCAATATGAATTCATCAGGTGAATTTGGTTGATGTAAATTCCAAAATATATATGTTTCAATTATATCAATACCTGAATCTTTACTTTTTTTCAATATAATTGGCCACATTTTTTCACTTGTTCTTGGATAATGTACTGATCCACTAATTAATAATTTCCTTTCACCATTAATTAATAATGATCTACCATCATATGTTATATTTAAATTACTATTAACACCACCACTATTACCACCATTACTACTAGTTGATATAATATCATTATTACTTTCATTGATATTAATTGATTTTTGATTGTTTATTGAAATTCCATTCTATTATTATAATAATAATAAAATTTTTTTAATATCTTTTTTTTTTGTTGATTAATTTTTAAAAATATAACGGCCCAAAATTTACAACACCAGTTTTTTTTTTTTTTTTTTTCAGTTTTTTAAAAATTTTTGTCATTTCATTTTTTTTGCCCACCACATATCTCCGTAGAAATAGATATTAAATATTTAAAAATAGACCTTCATCATTATCATGATGTGAAGTTGTTTGTAGATTGTATATATGTTTGTGTATTTTTTATATGTGTTGATGGGTGTGTGTTGTGTTTAATTAAAAAGTTACTTACAACTACATTTCGAGATATCGCTACAATGGTAATTAGTGTTGATATTAATAACAACCAATTCTTTAATTTATTATAAGTCATAATCAACTTTTGGATTTTATGAGATTGATACCTCCCTTTCTAATCAACAATATGTAAAAATATATATATTCACCCCCACACTATTTAATAATATATTGTGTGTTTGTGTAAGTGTTTTTTTTTATGTGATTTTAGTAAATATTTTATTATTTATTATAGTGTCCTTTATATTTTGTAAAAAAATCTCAAAACTCCCATTTATTGTCTTTTTTTGTAAAAAAATAAAAAAAAAAAAATTTAATTTAAAAAAAAATAATATAAACCACTCACACCACACACACACATTTTCAAGCATCGATGATATTACAGTTTTTTTTTAAATTAATTTGATTTGATTAAAATAAATATCAAAAAAAAAAAAAAATTAAATTTTATAAATTGCTAGTTAATTTTATTTATTTATAAAATTAAATTAAAATTAAATATATAAAACAGAGTAACTAACAACAATAACAACAACAACTAACAAACAAATGACTATTAATTGTATTGTATTATAATTTTTAATATTATTGTTATTTTTCATTGATCATATATAAAATTATAATTATCTCTTTTTTTGCTCATCTCAACAAATACACACACTCACTCTTACTTACAATTTACCCACTACACCCACTACCCACACTCAAGAGACCCAAAAAACTGACACACACACACACACACACATACACACACACAATTAACAAAAACATTGATTAGCAAATTAATTTTGCTCATATGATGGGTTTAAATTAAAAAAACATAAAAAAAGAAAATTTAACAATAAATTTCAACACACTTTTTAATTTGGATATCTTTTTATGCATTTATGCATATATTGAATGTGTATATATATATATTCGTATTTTTAAAATTTAATGGGCGAAAATAAATAAATTAATTATTTTTATATGAATATGATATCTTGTTTACCGAACATTAATTACTAATTAATAAATTTATGATATAATCTTAAAATAGAAGTTTTCAAATTATTATAATAATAAACCAAAATTAAAATTTAATATATCCAAAATCACTAGTTTACCTAATAAATTTTATACACCACTCATTGGAAAAATTACATTTCCTGTATAACTTGTCACATGATATCATTTGGATTTACAAGTTTATTATCCATGACAAAGTTACAAAGTATTTCATTAATGGGCACTTTGGTATACAAGTAATGATTAAATTATACCCCCTAAATTCATATTAAATATGAATTTATTTTGATTTATTTTGTATTTTATTTAAATGTCTACCAGATAATTGATAAATGCATTTTGGTTTAATGTCTAAAAAAAAAAAAAAAAAACAACCTATAAAAAGCAAACAAAATTAATTTATTTAGTATCAAAAAACAAAGTACAATAAATTAAAAAACAAACCATATCCACCCGCTTATCACTAAGTATTACGAATAATCACTATTATAGCA
>JACAFY010011584.1:0-22452 GCA_015252635.1 Dictyostelium capitatum
TTTTTTTTATTTAATTTTAATAATTAACTTTTTTTTTTTTTTTTTTTTTTTTTTTTTTTTTTTTTTTTGACAATATTTTTTAAAAAAATAAAAATAAAAAAAATAAATTTCTTCTGAAAATTATTTTTACACACAAAATTTGATTTGTTTGTTTGGACTTTCAAAAAGTGGTTGATTATTTTTTGTTTTTTTTTTAAAATAAAGAGATAAATAGAATTGTTATATTTAATTATAAAAAATGTTAAAAAATAATTATTTGGAATTAGGTTATAAATAATATTTTATTTAATTAATTTTTCAAGTCAAACTTTTTTTTTTTTTTTTTTGATCATTTTTTGCCTGGTAAAAATAGAGGTTCCTCTTAATTTTAATTAATTTACCCCATAAAATTCTTATAATTTCATTATTTTCGTCTCTCTCACACATAAACGCCCACACATTTTTGAAATGTAAAAAGAATAATCAAAAAAACATAATTTATCACTAAACAATCCTTACCATCTTCTTCCTCTTATGATAAACAATCTTTATCATCAAGTCTATTAACTAAACAATTATCATCATTAAATAAACAATTATCATCATTAAATAAACAATTATCATCATTAAATAAACAATCTTCATCAAGTGCATTAATTAATCAACCACATCATCATCTGTTTCAAATAAACAATCTTTATCATTAAGTGCACAAATTAAAAACTACATCTTCTTTACAAACTAAACAATTACCATCAAGTGCAATAACTAAACAACATATATCATATTCATCCTCTTCAACTAAACAATTATCTTCTTCTTCTTCTTCCTCTTCAGATAAACAATCTTCATTATCAAGTGCATTAACTAAACAATTATCATCATCAAATAAACAATCTTCAACACCAAGTTTATTATTAATCAATTGTCGAAAGATAAAAAAGATGATTAATATATAGGCATCTAAATTATCTGGTGGTATTATTTCTTTTCAAATTTAATTATAATTTCAATGTGGTGTAGAAGACAATTTTCAGCAGTAACAAAATACAAATTAATTCTAATTAAAATTAATTTTTCTAGCACTCATTATGCAAAGAAGCTATTATTAAATATTCTGATATCATTTCACCACAATTACCATCAACTACTACATCACCAACCACAACAACACTACATTTTAAAATAAACTAAAAAAAAAAAAAAATATTTAATAAAAATAAATTTTTTTTTATAAAAAATAATATATTTATAAAAAAAATAAAAAAAAAAAATAAATTTTAATTAAAAAATTTTTTTTTTTTTTTTTTTTTTTTATTTTTCTTTTTTTTAAATATTTATACAAGCCGTTAGGAATTTTTCATTTTATTTTTTTATCTCATAAATTTTTTTTTAAAAGTGGACAAAACGATTATAGATATCTATATTTATCATTGTATTATAAACAACACTCACACCCAATTTTAAAAAAATATATATCCATTTTTTTTGAAATTATTTATAGATTTATTTATTTTTATTTATTTATTTATTTCACCACACACAACACACAAACTGTAATATACAACAAAATATCAATCAAAAAAAAAAATTAATAATACATTAACAATACTATAATAATAATAATAAATAATGGGATCAATTGATACATCAGTACCATCACTTGACAGAGCATGGAGCATTAAATATGACGAATTAGAATTTCATGCAGAAATTGGGTCAGGTGGATTTGGTAAAGTTTATCGTGGTGAATATTTGGGTGCACCAGTTGCTATAAAACGTATTCATATTCTTCCAGATGATCCAAATCGTTTGGATTTAGAGAAGTTCCTTAACCGTGAAATTGAAACAATTAAATTATTTTCACATCCAAATGTAATTCAATTTGTAGGTGTTGCTGAAGATAATGGTATTTTATTTATTGTAACTGAATTAGTTGAAGGTATAGTAAATCTAATATAATCAAACATACACACATACAGACACATACATACATACATACATACACACATATCATAATATTAACAATTATTTCTTTAATAACTTTAATAATTTTTTCTTTTTTTCCAAATCATTATTTTCTTAATAGGCGGTGATTTACAATTTTATTTAAAGAATCAAACCATTGACTTACCATGGTATTTAAGAACATCAATTGCACTTGATGTATCATTAGCAATGTCATATCTTCATACTAAATCAATTGTACATCGTGATTTAAAATCTACAAATTTATTGGTTGACAGAAATTGGAGAATTAAAGTCTGTGATTTTGGGTAAATATAATATATTTGCAATAATTGCAAAAATATTTGCAATAATTGTAAAAACATGATACATTACTGGACTCATCCAATCTATCACCATGTATACTAACTATCTTGTATGTTATTTTTTTTACAGTTTTGCTAGAATTGTTGATGAAGATAATAATAAATCAATGACCATTTGCGGAACAGATAACTGGATGTCACCAGTACAGTATCATGTTAATACACTCTCACTCTCTCACTCACCCACACACTGTATCATTAATATTTGATAACTGGATGTCACTAGTACCGTATCATGTTTAATACATATATCACGGCGACATCAGATCATAATTAATATACATATATCACATATACACACACTCATTCTCATTCAAATGAACATTTATTAACATGTAATTCATTTTTTTTTTCTCTCTTCTATAGGAAATGATTACAGGTCAAGATTATGATGAAAAGTCTGATATATTTTCATTTGGAATTGTATTATTAGAAATTATAAGTCGTGTTAAACCAGCACCATATATGAGAGATGCAACATTTGGTTTAGCACATGATATTGTTGTCAATCAATTAATTCCGGAAGATTGTCCAGAAAGTTTAGTTAAATTAACATTTGATTGTTGTCAAGTTGATCCTGTAACCAGACCTTCATTCAAAGAGATTGCAGTCATTTTAAAAAAAATTAAAAGTTCATTAGATTCCGATATCGTATATCCAGCCGTTAAAACATTTGAACAACAACAACAAATGAAAAAATTATCAAATTCAAATGGTGGTGCTCCAAAATTAAATAATTTACCAATTTCATTTGATGGTAATGGTAATGGAAATGATGATGATGACGATGATGATGAAGATAATGAAGATAATGATTCATTCCCAAGACCATATTCCGATACAAGTAATAGTAATGTATCAACTACAGAACAACCACAAGAACAACCAATTGCAGTTAATGGTAATCATCAAGAACAACATGAAACTCAAGATCAAGAAGATGATGATGATATTGAAGAAGATGAAGATATTGAAGAATATGATCAAGATTATAGATTAAAATTACAACAACACCAAAAAGAACAAGAACAAAGAGAACAATATGATAATCATCATCAACATCAAGATGAAGAAATGGAAGAAGATGATGAAGAAGACGATGATGATGATGAAGAAGAAGAAATGGAACAACCATCAAAAAAGAGAATTTCATTTGGTGAAAATTCATATCATACCTATGAAGCACAAAATTATGATGATGATGATGAATATGATGAAGATGAAGAAGGTTATGATCAAGGTTATGATGATTTTGATGAAGATGATGATGATGATGAAGAATATGATGAAGATGAAGAAGATGATGAAGATGAAAGACAAATTCAATATTATCAACAACAATTACAATTACAACAACAAATACAACAACAACAACAAGAACAATATCAACAACAACAAGAATTACAATTACAAAGAGAAGAAGAACAATATCAACAACAACAAAATAAATTACAAAATAATAACCATCATAATCAAGATAGCGATAGTGATGATGATGATGAAGAGGAAGAAGAATATGATGATGTTATTAGACATGATACTGATTCAGATGAAATGGATGAAACTGATATAAAACAAAAGAAACCATTACCTTGGGAACAACATTTCAATGAAAAAGAACAACAACAAAATATACAAGAAGAAACTACAAGTGATCAAATTAAATTAGAAGTTGATGAAGAAACTAAACAAGAAAATGAACCAGTTACAATTGTTGAAGAAGAAACTAAACAAGAAGAAGAAGAAAAAGAATCAAACACTGTCACAGTTGATGAAGAAACAAAACAAGAAGTTGAAGAAACAATTACAGTTGTTGAAGATACTAAAGTTGAAGAACCAGTTGCTGCAGTTGTTGAAGAAGTTAAACAAGAAGTTGAAGAAAATAAACCAATTATTAAAGAACCAACTACTGTCGTTGAAGATATTAAAGAAGTTGAAGAATCGGTTGCAGTTGTTGAAGAAACAAATACAGTTGTTGAAGATACTAAACAAATTGAAATTGAAGAAACAAACACAGTTGTTGAAGAAGTTAAACAAGAAGTTGAAGAAAATAAACCAGTTATTGATGAACCAACTACTGTCGTTGAAGATATTAAAGAAGTTGAAGAACCAGTTGCAGTTGTTGAAGAAATTAAACAAGAAGTTGAAGTTGTTGAACAAGTTAAGCAAGAAGGAATTGAAGAAAATAAACCAGTTGTTGAAGAACCAATTCAAGAAATTAAATCAGAAGTTGAACCAATTGCAGTAGCAGTAGAAGCAATAGAAGAAGAACCAAAACAAGTTGAAAATAAAATTGTCATTGAAGAACAACAACCAACACAATCAACTACACAAAATATTACAATTGCAACATCACCACAACAACCACAATCACCACAACAATCCCCATCAACACCAGTTAAACAACAACAACAACAAGAAATCGATGTAAATTCAACACCAGTTAAACAACAACCAACTACCACCACTACTAGTACTACGCCATCTAAACAACAACATACTGAAATCAATGTTTTACCAACACCAACTAAAACATCACCATCATTACCACCTGCTTCAAATGAAAAAATACCTCTTATTTCACCAAATAATAATAAAGCTGGTCGTGGATGTTGTTCTTGTTTTGTACAGTAAAAGAAAGAAAAAGAAGATAAACACATACTACCAAATAATACTACTACAACTAACAATACAATAATATACACCTCTCTTTTTAAAATAAAAAAAATTAATTTAATTAAAAATTATATAATATTCTGATCAGAATTAAATTTTTATATAAATCCAATATTAATCATCAAACCATGATCAAAATTAAATTCTTGTATAAATCCGTAATACTCGTTTTTTATTTTTTTACGTTTTCAGACCCAGCAAAATCTCATACACGATTTGTAAGGCCATTAATTGCAATAATGTAATTCTTTTACACTTGTTGTTGTTTGATTTATAATATCACATAATTGAGCGAAACTGTAAATTGATTGTGAAAGATATAATGGATTCAGATTTTGGAGAAAATGTGGTTTTATTTCGAATTTTCTCTGGTATTCCACGTTCTCAATGTATTATCTTGTGATCTTGTAAACAATCTAATTTTTCTGGATACCATGTTAATTTATTAATAGGTTTTGAATGATCTTTATATATAATTTATTAATTGCTTTTGAATGGATCTTTATATTTATTTTTTATATAAATTTTTTTTTTATTTTTTTTTTTTTTTAATTTTATTTTTTTTTTTTTAATTTTTTTTTTCATTGTACGCGCGTAATTACAAAAACACACACAACAATAAACAATAGTTTTATAACAATAATAATAATAATAATAAAATACAATATAATACAAAAAAAATAGTGTTATTAATTAATAAACACATACGCGCACATATAATATAGTATACGATATACACACCAACAAACACATACACACACAATATAATCAATAAATTATTTATTATAAAAAAATAAATAATGAGTAGTTTAAATTTAGAATATATAAACAATAATCCAAATTCAATTATTGATTATCTTACTCTAATATGGAAAGAAGATGAGCCAGATTATAAAGAATTTTTAGACACATGTATGAAAATTGTAACTGGATCAGATAATCCAGAATCATTCTTTAAAGAATTGACCGATAGAAAATTATTAAATTTTGGTGCATGTGAAACTAAATGGAGTTTTGGAGATTCTGCTTACAAATGTAGAACTTGTCAATTAGATCCAACATCTGCGTTATGTACTGCTTGTTTTAAAGAAGGTGATCATGAAGGTCATGATTGTAAGTAATACGCACACACACATCACTAAAATACACATAATATTAAGTATATTGTGTACAAATATACTAACATAAATTAATTTATGATACAGATGCATTACAAAGTGTAGGAGGTGGATTTTGTGATTGTGGTGATCCAGCAGCATTTAAACCAAGTGGATTTTGTTCAAGACATAAAGAACAAAAGATTGATATTACAAAGTACCCAGAGAGATTTTCATTGGCATTATCATTTGTAACACAATTTATGTTGAAAAAGATATATTTGTTTTACGATAAAAACAACAAGGTATTATTTGAAATGTTTATAGAATGGTTATTAAAGATTGCACAACGTGGTGATATCATCAAAGTGGTTGTAATCAAGTATATATCAAATACAGATATTGGTAATACACATTTGTTACCCCCATCACCATTTGTAGTACCATTGATTCAATTATTTTATTCACCAGATTTACATCAAGGAGTATCACGTTCAATGAAAGAAACAATTGCAAATTTTTGTGTATTTTTACGTGGTTCCGTTGAATTCATTGAATCATTCATTCGTTTGATGTTACCAATTTACAAGAAATGTATAATCGAATGTAAAAAACATATATTACTTTCATCGTATTCGATATTCTCCTCTCAAGCAGTTGGTGATTTATTCCTAAAGGATAATGCCGCTGAAATCGTTATGGATACAATTACAACATACTTTTCAAAATATTTTTATTATCGTAATGATTGTCAACCATTGATTGCAAATGAAACAACAAAACATGGTAAAAAGAAACAACAACGTTTTATTGAACCATATTTTTATCCACAATATAAAGTGATTACAAAATTACATGAAACACCTGTACCTGTTGGTGTATTACGTACTGATATTTCATTTATACTTGGTAATACAAATGTTGCATCAAGTGTCATCAATTCAAATTCATTGCTTTCATTATGGATTAATTTAATTGGTATTTCACAAGGTATGAATCCAAACATTAAATCAAGAGCAACAAGTGTCGAAGATTGGGTACCAGCTTTCAACATTGATATTTCATTTTCAAATACTATATTTTCAATTGTAAATGCAATTCCACAATCAAAATCAAATCTTGATCAGGTATTACTATTCACCACACAATATTTGGGTAAATGGATTTTAGGTTGGTTAGAATATAGAAATAATCATTTAGTTAAAAAACAAGAAAAACAATTAAAACAACAATCAGAAGAACAAGCAAGCGGTACAACATCAATCACAACCACCACAACAACGACTATATCACCAAACTTTATTGAAAATATTAAATTAATTTTATCAATGCATAGTTTAAAACGTGAAGGATTTTCATTTCATTTACCAATACATAGATTGGTATCAGCAATATTATATAAATGTATAAATAATGTTGAATTGGCAAAAGAATACAGAGAAATGGGAGGTTTAAAGAAATTATTTTCACAAATGGTTGGTGAATCATCACCAATTGGTATTTCAGATTATGCAAGAGGTACAACTTATCATCCATTTAAAATCTTATCATCACTTGGTGAAATTAAATCTGGAATGTGGCGTTCAAATGGTCGTGAGGAAGATATGAGTCTTCAAGCAGTTGTTTATCAATCATTACATTATCAAAAATATTTTGATCTTGATATATTTTTAATTCAAGTTGGTAGTGTAATCATGGGATCAAATCAATTCATTAAACATGCATTAAACGTTTACAATTTAGATGATTGGTTTACAATTGAACAATTAATTAAAAATGATAAAGATGGTGATCAATCAACACCAACCACTGCATCAATTTTACCAACTACTCCAAATAAACCATCATTAAGACATAGTATTGGTGGTATTAATACAGCAGCAACAGTTGAATCACCAAAAGAATCTGTTATTCCAACTACTACAACTACAACCACAACTGCAACATCAACAAGTACACCAAAAAAAGAAACAAAAGAAGAAAGAAAGATTAGAAAAGAAAAACAAAAAATGGAGGAAGATTTACAAAAGAAAAAAAGTTTATCAGAAGATTTCCTTCAAAATGTTATTATGTTGGCAACAAACAGATTAATGTGTGGTATGACTGAAGACCAAGTTATTCGTAAAGAATTAATTCATAGATTATGTTTGGGTGATAATACTCATTCACAATTGACAAGAGTTATCAAAAAGAAATTGGTAAACAGTGCAAACTTTGAACCAATACTCAAAGAGATTTCAATTTTCCATAACCCACAAAAAACCGAACAAGGTAAATACCAATTGAAAGAACAATGTTGGTCAGAGTTTGATCCTTATTTTGCACATTACAACACACAAGATTTACAAGCTGCCGAAGAGAAATACACTGAATTCCAAAGTAAAACTAAATCAAATATTGCTCGTGGTACTTACATACAGTATAATACATCACCATGTTTTGAAGAGTTGGATCAAATACTATGTTCAAGATTATTACATCAAATATTGTTTACTGTACTTCAAAATCAATTGGTTGCAAGCAATAAATCAACAGATACCATATTCACTCATGCACTTCATGCTTTGGAAATTTGTATTGCTCAAACATTGTCAACACCAGAATTGAAAGCTGAAACATTGGCAAATAATGCAGCAGCAGTTGGTCCACCAAATGTAACTCCATCAAAATTGGTTAAATCAACTTCATCAACATTGAATTCATCGATGAGTGTACCATCAAATTTCAAAGATATTGAATTACCATCAAAGAGCAATATATTTTTAAATGCATTTGTTGATGTACAAGTTAGTGAACAAAAGAGATTATCAATGATCATTCTATTGGTTAAATTAACAACATCACAACAAATTACAGCTGATCATAAACAACAAATTCAAAATATTATCAATACACTCATGGAAAACAATGTAAATTGTAAACAAACTGTTGAAGGTTATTGGGCAGCAATTAAAGCAAAGAAACAACCACAATCTGCAAGAAAAGAAGATCCTGAAGAAGAAAAGAAACGTTTGGCACGTGCTAGACAAGCTGCAATTTTGGCTCAAATGAAAACTCAACAATCTGCATTCAAATTTGAAGAAGGTGATGATGATGATGATTACGAAGATGAAGATTATGGTAGCAGTGTAGGTGGTAAACGTGTCACATCACCAACATCTGGAACAAAACAACAAGATAAAAAACCAAAAGTATCAAATGCATTGTTTGTTGATGGTTGTGAATCAACTACAACATGTGCACTCTGTAGAGAACCTGGCTCATTAGATCGTCCAATGGGTAGAGTTGCATTCATTCAACCATCTTCCATATTAATGCTTTCAAAATTAACACCAGAAGAAAGAAAACAACGTATGACTGAAGCATTAATGAAAGATTTATATCATGATGATTCTGCTAAATCAAAAAATCAAGGTGGTGTAACTGGTAATGAAACAAATGGTGATGTTATGGCAAGTGGTTTACCAAATCCAAATCCAAATGTAAATCATCTTCATCATCATGGTGGAAATGTTAATAACATTGGTGGATTAAATGGATTGGATTATATATTACCAGATGGTGAAGAAATGGATGATGAAGATTTAGGTGATGTTGATATGGCAGGTGGTGCAGATGATGAAGATGATTCAGAAGATGAAGTAAATAAAGCAATCTCTTTCTTAAATCGTGTATCAAATGAATTTGTAGGCGGTGGTTTTGGTGGTTTTGATGATGGTATGATGGATATCGAAGGTGGTGGAATGGGTGGTGGAATGGATGATTCAGATGATGATAATGATTTCAATCATCATGGTGGTCACCATCATAATCATGGTCAATTGGATGATGATGATGATGACGATGATGATGATGATTTAATGATGGAAGAAGGCAATCAATTTATTCAAAGATTACGTGGTGTTAATCGTGCTTTAGGTGGTATTCGTCATGGTGCTCGTCGTCTTAATCGTAATACCAACAACAACAACAACAACAATGATGACGACGATGATTCTTCGGATGATGGATCAGATAATGGTGGTGATGATTCATCATCAGATTCATCAGAGAATGGTGGTGATGAAATTAACGATGATTCATCAGATGATGAAGGTAATGAATTTGAATTCCAAGATATAGGTTCAGATGATGAAGATTACTTATTTGATGATTCAGATGAAGAGAGTAATGCAATTATTAATCAAATTCGTGGTACACATGGTCATTCACATGGACATGCACATGGCCGTAGATCCAACAATAACAATGTAGCTGGTTCAGTATCAATTGGTACCAATAACAATACAAATGTCAGTGGTGGAGGTGTTAATTTCAATGCAAATGAAATTGCAAGTACACTTTTAAGAGCATTGGAAAGAATTCCACCAAATCAATCAGGTGCTAATTTTATCAATGAAATTACATCACAATTATCACAAGGTAATGCAAGAGTTCATCTTCAAGCTAGAGATCAAATGGGTAATCGTTTGGCAAATATTGATTTTGATCAATTACTAAGTCAATTGAATCAACAAACTCCAGTTGTCTCAAATACTGGTAATAATAGAGCAACTGTTACAATGGTACCAAATAATGGTGGTAGAGTAGCAACAACAACTACACCTACTACTGCCACTACACCAGCATCAGCAAATGCTACAGGTACAACCATTACAAGTTCACAAGCTATTGATTCAGATGGATCAATGGGTGAAGAAGATATATCAGATGATGAAGATGATGATTTATTTGGTGATGATGAATTTTTTGATGATGAAGCAAACGATGATGTATTACTTAAATTTGATGCAGCAACTGAACCAGTAACTGGTAAACCATGGTCAAATAAATTTAGTAAACAAGAAATATTTAGAAATACCGAGGAATCTGTAAATTTAAATCTTTCATTTTGTGGTCATCAAATTCATGAAAGTTGTTTCTCTGAATATTCATGGTCATTACTTAAGAACAATGAAGGTGGTGAATTAGTTGATCCTGAACAAAGTGAATTCCTTTGTGTACTTTGTAGAAGAATTGGTAATGCAATTGTTCCAGTTGTACCAGATTCAGGATTTTGTTCTCATAATCATGGTACTGTGAATGAAAGTGCCATTGGTGATAATCAACCATATCAAATCATTACACCAGAAATCGCAAGAAAAAATTGTAAAAATCAAGATATCAATGCATACTCTGAATTTTATCATCATTTAGGATCAAGATTAATGGGTAAAGATGAACAACACAAGAAATCATTGAATGCTCCAAATCCTCAGTCATTACGTAATCTTCGTCAAGCTATTGATCAATATGCAACTAGAGTTTATGGTGTTAGATATAATTTAAATTTTTATAAATCAAAATCTGATGCAACAGTTGTACCATTTATGTGTTCTTCATTAGCTTCAACAATTGCTGGTACTGAATTATCAATTCGTGTTACTGATACTGATGATCAATCATCATCCAATTCCAATGTTTATCCATTATTTTCAATGACAGATTCAAATCGTGTTGATATTCGTTCATTGTTTAGATATATGATTATTCATTCTCATATGAGCCCTCCATTTTTATATCAAGGTCAATTATTATGGAATTCAATTTCTGGTTCACATAATACAAGTTTATTACCAACGCAAGAGGAAGAAGATGAATTACAATTACAAAAAGATTTGAAAGAAAAAGAAGAAAGAGATAAAGAATTGGCAGCAAATGGTGGTAAAGAACCAAAGAAATCAATGCATGCTACTGATCGTGAAAAGATGATTAAACTTTATCCAGAAATTGAAAATCAAGGTGTTTACGCAGAAGCTTTTCCACCATTTTTATCATTGGATTTGTTCCACACTTTTGTTCAAATATTCCTTAGATATTCAGATACCAATTTATCATTAAACGTTGAAAAATTCTATATGGTTGCAAGAATGTTTTACGATGCTTCAATTACTCAATCAATTTTACAACATTTTAAAACCACAGATTCAACTTTTGAATGTCAAGATGAATTTATAAATACAGTAAACAATTTAATTACAACTACATATGAAACAATTACACCAATTCTTGCAATTCCACAACAACATTTAATTGCAATTAAAACAAATTGTTTGGTATTCCTTAGAAGAATTTCAATTTTCTTGTTTTCTTGTTTGAAAATTGATCCAATCTCTTCTACTGCAACTAATTCAAATGGTTCATCATTGGAAAGTGAGATCAATTATTTGGTTGATTATTTAAATTTACCATCATTTGATCAACATTGTTTATCCGTTTTAAACGCAATCACCTCTCATTCAGATTTAGTAGTCCCATTGGTTTCAATGTGGTGTGAACAATTGTTATTTATTTCTGCTGTTACTTCAAGTACTGAAGATTCAACTGATAATACAACTACTACAACAACAACTACTACTACAACAACTTCTACATCTGATAATAATAATAATAATAATAATCAACAACAACTTGTTCAAACTAAAAAGATTACATCAATTTTACCATCATCAACTATACCAAATCCATTTTTGTTAATTAAATTACCAGAACAATACAATATAGTTTCACAATATTACTCATCGATTCCATGTATTCAATGTAAAACTATATCAAATAACCAAGCAGTTTGTTTAATTTGTGGTACATTATGTTGCCTTGGTGGTTGTTGTAAACGTTTCTTTGATCAAAAGAGTGAATGTGTATTACATGCTGAACGTTGTAACGCTGGAACTGGTATATTCTTGTTAATTAAAACAAGTTCAACACTTTTAATTCATTTACCAAGAAAAACTCATTGGATCTCTCCTTATTTGGATGACCATGGTGAAGAAGATCAAAATTTAAGAAGAGGTAGACCTTTGATTTTAAATGCAAATCGTTATAATCAATTAAATTCTTTATTGGTAAAACATCAAATTGATCAAGATAGTAAAATCGCTGAACATTCTTCTCGTGAATTTTAAATCATTAACCATCAAACAAATATAAATAAATTTACAAAATAAACAAAATAAATAACACTAATAATAATAAAATCAATACAACAACAACAACAATAACTACAAACAATATTAAATAAATATAAATATAAATATAAAATAATTAAAAACAGTTTGATTTCATTGAATACATCTAATTTGTTTATTTATATCTAGGTTATTTTTGTTTATTTATAAATATGTTTGTTTACTGTTTAATAATGATGGATTTATAAATGAAACATGATGCTACTTTATCATTTGATGCATTTACTTGTAACATTTGACTATCCATTGATTGTGCACCATTTCCTTGTATTGCTTGACTTTCAACTTCATCTGCTTCTTTTTTATGATTAACATCACCTTTAGAATCATTATCATTAGAATCATCTAAAAAAATATCATAATCATCATCTTTATCGGAATCATAATCAGAATCTTCATCAGAATCATCCACATCAAAATCATCGTCATTGATATTAACATTATCTTCATATATAACTTCATATGGTTCCTCTCCAATTACATTTTCATTATCTTCGAAGTATCTTTCATAACCATCGTCCTCATCATATGTATCTTCTACTCTTTGATATTTACGTGGTCTATCTTCTTTATTATTATTTGAATTATTTCTAAACTTATTCATTTTATTTTCTATTTGAATGGTTTCTAATTTATGTGATGGTAATTTTTTATAGTGAGACTTGAACGAAGTGAGGATTTATAAAAAATAAAAATAAAAATGAAAATTGATCTGTTTATACTTTTTTTCTTCCTTTTTTTTTTAAAAAAACTAAAAAAAAAAAAAAATTAATAATTAAATTAATTAAATTATTTAATTTTAGGAACCCCTTTCAACACCAGAAAAATTATTTTATCATCATTATAATAATATAGAGTCGGTTAAAATTTTCATTAATTTTTTAATTAGTTTTTCCATTTTTGGTTATAATTAAATTTTTTACAAAAAATTGAGCCTTACTTATTATAATAATTAATTTTATGACATTTGGCTGTAATATTTTTATCAATAGAAAATTTTTATTTTATTTAATTTTTATTTTAGTTTTAAATTTTTTGTCTATCATCCCATAACAAATTTAAAATAATAAAAAAAGAATTAACAAAAGGTTGAAAATTGTATATTTTTATAGTGGATGTCCCCCATCAAATCTCGCAAGCCCGTCTGTTCTTTTTTGAATGATTGGGTAGGTTCCGACCCAGGTCCGTTTGTCAGTACGGTTAGTAAACCCCATCCGAATTTTTTATTGTTTGTTTTTAGTATTTTTCGTTCAAAATTTAATTTTTTATAAAAACCTGATTTTAATATACAAATACATATATTATTTTAATTCACAACATATCAAAGGTAAAATAATGAAGATTAATCAAAGATATCTCACTTCATTGAACACAGCTTTATTGATTGTTGTTTATCACGATCAAAATGATCGGAAAAATACCTTCATTTTGTTCCTCTTTGTTTTTACCATCTAAAGCTGCCAAATGTAAATGTAAATTATTATTATTATTACATGTGTTGAATGGAATACAGTATTGAAAAATTTTAATATTTGAAAAAAAAAAATAAATAATAAATTTTGTGGTTGCATAAAAAAATTAAATTTTAAAATTTGAATAAAAAAAAAAAATAAGATAATAAATAACTTCTTCTACCACTTTATTAACATCCGTTCAAGTTGAGTATATTATTATACTTCTTAATCAAGTAAAGGGCTACTGAATTGGACCACGTAAAGCCAGTTTGAACAACATACTCGCCGCCACCGCCCGGGATTCCAATACTACTAACATTGTATTTTTCGAACATTAAACCACCTTTATCCAATGTATTATACCACCCACAGTAGTTTGTAGTGATCCAACGGTTAATTAAAGATATACCAATTGAATTTGATAATGTTGTATTTAAATCCATTAATGTTTCAATTAAATAATATTGTAATGGAGACCATGCATTTGGAAAATCCCATTGTTGGCCAGATGCAATCATTGAAGTTGGTACACCACCTTCAAAACCAGTTAAAATTGGTGATAATGATTTTAATAGTTGATCTATTTCATCGGTAGTTATATTTGCAAAATGTTCTTTGGCAATACCTGAAAATAATGGTTGTAAATTTGAAGTGTAAAAATCATTACTACTTGTAGCCAAACCATTTTTAATATTAAAATCAAACCATTGTGATTGTTGTGCATTGTAAAATACTTTTTGAATTGCACTACTTCTTTCCAATGCCAATGTTTGATAAATTGTGGCTTGAGTTGAATTACCCATCATCAAATAAAATTCAGCCATAATTTGTTCATTTAACAACATAATACTATTTAAATCAACTGGTAATATATCAATTACTTCAATAGTTTCTAAATTCAATGGATCTTCTTTACTTGTCCAACGTGTTGAAAAATCCCAACCACTTTCAGCACCACTTGCAATTGAAGAATAATAAAAATTTTGTTGTTCAGTTGTTGAGAATTGGTGAGCACCAGTATAATCTTCATAATAACTTTCAGGTCTTGGTGATGTATTTGATACATTATATAAATTTAATACAACACCATTAATTTGAATGGAACGATATTTCATCCACCATTGATATTCAATTTCTAATATTGGTAATGTTTCTTCAAGGAAATCCAAATCATTTGTTGCATCAATGTATGTTTTAACCATTTGGGTGAATAATGGTGGTTGACTTCTATTTAAATAATAAATTCTTCCACCATTTGGAATGAAACCATATTCAGCGATTAAATCTCTAAAATTGATTAACATACCTTTTGCAGTAGTTGTCATTTCAGATATTAATAAACCATGAATTGCCCAATAACTATCCCAATAATAAAATTCTCTAAATCTTTGACCAGCAATAACAAATGGATAATCAACTGGAATTGAACTAAAACATTCATCACACATTCCAGTTGTATTAAAAGTTCTTGTTAATTCTAACCATTTGTTATGAATTCCAATTGCAAACAATTTAATTTCTTCATTTGTAATATCATTTAAAAAACTTGGATTTGGTATCCAATCAACTGGTGTAACTGTTTCAACTTCTAATCCAGCTGGATAAAAATTATTATCTAAAAATGATGTTAATTCCATTACATTTGGACCACCTGCTGCTGATGTGTTTACCAAAAGCTGATTAAATTGTTGTAAAATTACATCTGCTGAATATTTCATTGGCATATCAACAAATGTTTTTGAATCATTAAATACTTGTGATAATTGAATTGTTGTTAATATTGGACCATCACAATAAATTGGATGTTGACAACCAATTAATATTGTACCATCATGATTTGTTGTTATATGATTAGTGTTTCGTTTCGATTTCGTTGTTGTTGATTGTTTCTTTGTAAATGCTTCAACAACACTATTACCATTAAAATTTATTGATAGTATAATTGTAATTACTGTAAATGCTATAAACAATAAATTTATTTGAATAGTTTTTGACATTTTAATTTTCCTATATTGCAATTGGATATAAAACCAATAAAGTTTAATTGTTTTAAAAATTTTTAAATTATTTATTATTATTATTATATTATTTAAATATTTAAACAATATAATAAATAATATGATACTATATTAATTTAAATAATTTATTTGAATTTTAAAACAATATGTAATTTTACAATTATATAAATAATTTATGTGTGTTGTGTGCGTGTGTTGTGTATATGTTTAAATTATTTAAAAAAAAATATCTTATAATATAAAAGTTTAATTTGATGACTAAAATATAAATAAAAAACCGAAAAATCACACCCCACAAAATTTAATTATTACAATTTAATACTAATTATAATTTTAAAATTATAATGGTGTGGTAGTGTTCTTAAATTATAATAAAACATTGTAAAAATTTTTTTTTTTTTTAAAAACAATGTGCCAACACGAAAACCACTAAAATATCTGAAAAAATTAAAATTTATTAAAATCAGTTAGACCTGGTGATTTGATATTTTTGAAAAAAAAAAAAAAAAAAACTGACACTAACAACGAAAAAACCGAACATGGGATTTCATACTTTTTTTAACTATCACACGCACCATAGTTATGTTAATTAGAAATATTATTAATTTTATTTAATATGTTGTTGTTGTTTGTGTGTGTGTGAATTAATTTGTTGTTGTGGTTGTATTATTTGATAATCTATTAATATTTGATAAGGATTGATTTGATTCCAACATTTTTCTTAATAATACTCTAATTAATATTGCTATATTTCTATTGATATAGAGTATTGTATCTTGATCAAGTGAAATTAAAGAGGATGCAGTTATTCTTAAATCAGTTGGAGGCCATCTTTTTAATTGAAGACAATTTGAAAATTGTTTAAATTTCTCAGATATGTTAACCATCAATTCCAAACCAATTACCCATTCATTTTTACAAGTATCCCAAATCAATTGAGTTGATTCATCATATGGTGGTACTTGAATATCTTTATAAAATTTAACTGTTGACCCAAATAATTTATTCAATGTTTCTTCACCTTGTGGTGACTGGAAATCTTTTTCTTCTAAAAATCTTAATATACCAAGTGAAATCAATATTAAATTACCAATTAAAAATTGATATGTTGATATACTAGTATTGGTTGTTGTAGTAGTAGTGGTTGTTGTAGTTGTTGTTGTAGTTGTAGCAGCTATATTATTATTATTTATACCAATTGCAACACCGTATTCATCAACTTGATTATTTGTATCATTAATTGGTAATTCACTACTTAATGAATCAATACAATCAGCAGTTGCACTTAATAATTGAACAAATGCAGTTCTTGTTGTTGTACCAGGGAATGAAGTATTATTAACACCATTTTCCAATGGTAAATGATCATTTAAATAATCGAAAATGATTTCACATGCTTTTGGTATAATTATATTTACAGTTATATCAGCAGATACACCATATTCTCTAAGATTATTGACAATTTGATTACTTTTAATTGACGGATCTTTAACATAGGCAATCAATGAAGATAAATAATAAGTTAGGTAATTTGCAATACGTAAATGACAATGATTATCGTAAAATGATTGTTTACATTCATCATCATCTAAAAAGAATGATATACCAGGTAATAAGAAACAAACGTAATATCCAAAGTCATCTTTATACTTTAATAAATATTTCAATATGAAATGTAATGATAATTTCATATTTGAAGTCATTGATTTTGTTTCTTCTGCAGTCCATAATCCCAATAATTTAACACTACCAATTATTAATTGAGTTGGTCTTTCATTTGGTGTTTCCTCTGCAACTTGTTTCAAATAATTAAATATAATTGAAATACATTCAACCATAATATCATTGATTTTACCAAATGTATCAATTGAAAATATTGAAAATGTTGATGGTTTAGTTGTAGTAGTTGTTGTTGTTGTTGTAGTTGCAGATTCATTTGTTACTGGTTGATCAAATGTATTACTATCATCAAAGTATGTAGTAAGGAATAATACAGTATTTTCAATAGCAAGATAACATGATGATAGTAATGCTTCATTTTGAGTTGATATTGATTCTTCCAATAGTAATACCATATGAATTTCAGTTCTAACCATTTGTAATGATAGTAATAAAAACTTTTCCGATGATAAATTCATTGAATTACATTGATTTGAATGTTTTAAAAACATCCATTTACCGCCAAGTACATCAAATAACATTGAATAAAATATAATTGAACTATTTCTCCAATCTTGTCTTAACTTTTTACTTGAAAATATTGAATATAATCCAATTATTAAATTATCTCTCCATACCATTATTCTATCATTAATTAATTTATCTTCATCAATTGTACTTTCTTTTGTTGTTGTTTGTTGTTGTTGTTGTTTTTGTTGTTGTTTGCTATTTACATTATTATTACTATTATTATTATTATTGTCACTATCATTATTTTCATTTTCATCATTATTTTCATTTGATGAGTGATTATTAATTGATGAAAATAGTGATATGAAAGATTGAGTTGTTATATCTTGATGATTTGTAAAAATAGGTATTAAAATTGATAGAATTGAAAATTTAAATTCATCAAATCTTTCCCTGAAAACAATTGATAATGGTTCAATTAAAATTAAATCATTATTCTTATTTGAATTATTTTCGTTATTACTTGTACTGTTTGGATTATTTCTTTTCTTTTTTATTAATTCATCAGTTGTAGTGGTGGTAGCGGTAGTTGTTGTATTTTTGATAGTTTTTGATGATAATGATTTCTTTTGAATATTGTATATAACTAATAACATTAAATTTATAGTTAATTGAAGTGTATTTGAAATTACCAATATATTCTTTTCTCTTCTTTTTTCGATTTCTTCTTCAGAATATGATATTTCTGAATCTGATTCTGATGAGGAATAATCTTCTTCTTCTTCTTCTTCTGTATTATCACTATCATCTTCATCATAATATGATCTACCACTATCATCTTCATCATCATTATCATTTTCACTATTATTATCTTCAGAGTAACCATTATTACCATTGTTGTTGCTGTTTAATTCCAATGTTGAATTAAAATCTTCAACTATATCTTGATCTTCTTCTGTAATTGGTGTATTTAAATTTGTAAATTTTTTAGATATGTTGTGAACATGAACTAAAAAATTACCCAATAATCTAAGGTTATCAATTGTTGATAATACATCTAAAATTGAATTAAATTTATTTGGTTTAGCCAAAATTTCATCTGATGATTTACCATTATCAGATTTTGTTGTTTTATCTTTAATTGTTGTAGTGTTACTATTATTATTATTTGTTGATGATGAAGAAGATGATGCTGAAGCAGTTGTAGTTGATGATGATGTTGCAGATGTAACTGTAGTTGATTTTGAATCTTTACCAGTTGTGGTTGCTTTCTTTAATTTCTTTAAATCATCTTTAACTGTATTTTCAAATGAACATAATGAATATAATGTTTGTATTGATTCATATAATAAATCCACATTTCCTGATTCGCTGTAGAATAGATGTTAATATACTTTCATGATAGACTATAGCATTATATAGCTTAATAACAATAACATACCTTTCAATTGAACGAGTTAAAACCATAGGTACAATTTGAACTGTTAATGGATGATATAAAATATTATGTAAAATTGATGTTATTGGTTGCTGTATTGTTGTTGGCGTTATTATTGTAGTTGGTTTATTGGTAGTTGTAGTAGTAGTTGTTGTAGTAGTTGTTGTGGTGGTTGAAGTTATTACATTATCATCATCTATATTTTGTATTCTCTTTTCAATTTTAACACTATTATCATTATCTAAAACTATATCTGCTGCTGTGGCTGTATTTGTAGGTTCAACAACAGTACAAAATGTAGATAAAATAGCAATTGACAAATTAACATATGAAATTGATTCAACACCTGTATGTTCCGTTCAACTGTTATATTAGTATACATTTAAACGAATAGATAGTTATATAATGTTTGTTGGATTATTCATACCTGGTGCTTTTGGAGTTTGTAATAATCTAAAAATGAAATCTAATCCCAAAGCATTATAAACTTGATCCAATGATTTATAATCATCTGGTTGAATTAAATTCTTTACTAATATAATACCAACAAACTTTTCTTCATCAACTTTACTAGATAATAAATTTAAACATGTTTCAAATGATGAATTACTTGAGTCCATTTATATATTTAAAATATATATATTACGAAAATTTATGTATATGTATATATTATTAATAATAATATGTGTGTGTGATGATGTGTGTTTATTGTTGTTATTATTTTTTTTAAATTTGTATTATAAAAACAAAAAAAATAATAAAAATTAAAAAAAAAACACACTTAATGAGCACACACTATGTAAATGAATGTGATAAAAAATAAATAAAAAAAAATTACCACACACTCCAAGATCTATATTTATAATTGATGATGGAAAATACAGAAAAATAACGTAATATGCACGAAAAATAATTTTTTTTATTTTTTTTTTATTTATTTTTTTTTTTTTCTTTATTTTCAAAAATTTGCGAACTTTTATTGATGAATTTGTTTTAAACAATTTGCTATGAACATCGCACAAATGTAAAATTAATTTTAGAATATATGGTATGGTAAGCACTACTATTAATGTGTAATGTTAGGTTTTTAAATTTTGTAAAATAAATTCCACATTCGTTATACTTTTCACTGTTTTGGTAATAATAACAATGATTGGTTCTTCATATTATTTTGAAAAAAAAAGGTTGGTTTCATATTTACATCAATTTACTATATATCACATATGTATACTAATTAATTCAAATTTATAGTAAAAATATTATAACAACAAGAACAATAAATGTAAAAAAGTTTTATGTACCAACAATACAACCACCACAAATTTAATATTAATAATACAGAATAATGGACAATCAAAATGTAATAATAAAATTTATATAAATTTATTTATATTTTTTAATTTGGAGTAGTATATTTTGTTGTAATGTAATTATTATTATAAAGGAAATCAAGTATTTCAAAATGATTATTACCAATTAAATTTCCAAAACTATAATATTCATTTACTTTTAAAACAGGTTCAATTGTTGGATTTAGTTTGTTTAATTTTAATAAAATGAATTTTGTCCAATATAAACTACCATTATTAAAAGCAAGATTTAATAATGTTTTTAATGGATACACTGAAACACCATTTTCAGTATCTAATTGTTGCCAAATTTGTAAAATTATATTTGTTATTTGATATTCTTCATTATCTTGATCACTATTATCATCACCATCATCATCATTATATTGAATATTAATTTTCATTAATAAATCAACTATTGACTGTCTTGGAAAGTATCCATTAACAATATTATTATATTTTTTAGAAATAAATCCATTAATATCTGATACGAATTGAATTGAATTTGATAATAGTAATTTGAATTCTCTTTGGTTGAATAAATAATTAAAATCTGCAACAAAACTATTAAAATTTGGATATTCAAATGAAAAGTTAAAATAATTTATAACTTGAATAATTGGAAATATTTCATTAAAATTTGAATTTAAAATTTTATAAAATGGTAATTGAATTGATATTTTTTTAAATTGATTTGTTATACCTTCTTCTTCATCATCATCTTCATCATCATGAGATTTAAATGAATCTAATAAATACTTTAATTTGAATTCTAATGAATGATTTATGAAATATGATGTATACTTTGGTGATTTTAAATTTAAATAATAAAAACAATGAAATAATGTTGAATCTGATATACCAATACCATATTTTTTATACAATAAATTGATATCATGAATATCAAATATTGAACAATCTTGTGAAAATAATAATAATTTATATAATTTTTGAAATATTGGTTTTGTAAT
>JACAFY010011677.1:0-25440 GCA_015252635.1 Dictyostelium capitatum
TAAATATACAATCAAATATATATACATATATATATATATTTAATTGTATATAATTGTTTTGTTTTGTTTTGTTTTTTTTTTTTTTTATCTTGCCCTATTTATATATATTATTTTTATTTATTTTTACCATCATAATTGTTTTTTAAATCACACGATTTTTTGGTATTCTACCCACTTTTAATTATAATAATCTTATTTTTAAATTTTTATTTTTGTTTTTTTTTTTTAAAAAAAATGGACACTTTCTCCAATCACGACATTAATTCAATATTTCACTTTATACCAAAATATTCTTTAACTGATAATCAACCATACATGGATCAATATAATAATAATAATAATAACAATTGTAATAATAATAGTAATAACAACAATAATAATACTGTATCAAAAGAAATAAATAATAACCATATTTATAATTTAAACTATAATAATAATAATTATAATAATAATAATAATAATAATAATAATAATAATAATAATAATAATAATAATAATAATAATAATAACCTTAATATTAATCATAATATAAACAATTATCAAACAAACGCAAATAACCACAACCATAACAATCCGACAATATCAATTAACCCTACTAGCCCTATTAATCAAAGTCCAATTTTAACACATAATAATAACATACCAGTTGTAAATAATTCCTATCCAACAAATAACAATAACAATAATATTAATTTTGGATCAAATAGTTTATCCGGTTTAAATATACCAAATTATAATAACTATAATAGTTATTATAGTAGTTATAATAATTTTAATACAAATAATAATAATTTTAATCCATCAAGTCAACTAATTAGTAATCCGATAAATACCGTAACAACAACAACTACAGCACCATCACCACAAATAATTTCATTGAATATCAATAACAATGATAACACTTTGAATTTAAATCCATCAAATTTTACAACTTCAAACAATATTAATATACCAAATGGTAATAATAATCAAATTCAATTCACATCAAATACTCCAAATTTAACAAGTACAACAACAACATCAAATACATCACCTGCCCCAACATTATTTGATTCCTCGCCAAATATTAATTCAAGTCCGATTCAAACTTCCCCAACTATAACTGTACCAAATTCACCAAACTTTATAAACCAAATTCAAAACAGCAACGTTAACAATAACAATAATAACTTTTTAAACCATTTCACAAATAACAATAACAACATCCACAACAACAATAATAATATAAACAGTAATATAAATTTAAACGCAAATAATGATTTATTACTAAATTCATATGGCAGTATAAAGTAAGTACATTTGTAAATAAATTTAAATTTATTTATTTGACACTAACATTTAAAATATATGTATATAATTAGGAATCAAGATATACCATGGTTTTGTAATGTAAATGATCAATCGCCAAGTTCCGGTGGATATCCATTACCAAATGTATTTTCATCATTTCAAACTCCATTGTTTAGAAATTTTTATCATCAAATTGAATTTTTCATACCAGATTTAGCCATTCAAAAAAAGTATCAAGGAAGTAGAATCTATATTTCAGATTCAATTGGATACAGTGGAAATGCTAAAAAGTTTATAAATTCTCCACAATCGTTTGATGAAGTTGCATTGATATTGGAAGGTCAAGTATTAGATGTTGATTTCAATCCAATACCTCAATGTACATGTTGTAAAGATTACTTTCAATCTAGATTTTATTTTGCAACTAATCCACAATGTAAAGAGAAATTAGTGTTGGTTAAAAGTAATGTTACGTGTCATGTCTCGAATGGTTCTTTCCCATTTCAAATTAAAATCATGTGTTGTTCAAAACATCATAACAACAATAGTCTTGTTCTTCATCTTTGGTTAAGAGATGCTCAAACAAAACAAATTGTGTTATCATCTGTCCTTTCCTCTTATATTAAACAATGGAAGAGAAGTAAATCAACTGGTTTGGTGAATTAACATGTTATACTAGATTGTAAAACGTGTTAATAAGTTGACCAATTTGTTATCAATCCAAACATTCTATATAAAAAAAAAAAAAAAAAAACCCTCTCTCTCAATTAGGTAATAGTCTATCTAATAACAAACTGTAAATAGTCACGTCATCAAATCATAAACAATGTACAATTAATGTATTTGTAATTAATATATAAATAAATAAAAATATTTTTAATATAAAAAAAAAAAAATAGACACATTAAAGAGTATTATAATTTTTTATAAAAGTAACATGTGTTTTTAATATTTTAATTATTTTTTAAACGATTTAGAAATGAACGATATCATCAGTTTCAGCTTTGTCGGTTTGGACAGAGTGTAAAGAAACAGCTTGTTCTAAATTTTTGTAAACACGGACGTGAGCAAATTTACCTGATGAGGTTTTAACTTTGGCAAAATAGTTTGTACCTGCAACTGACTGTAATTAGTTTAAAAAAAAAAAAAAAGTAATGAAATATAAGAATAATATATTACTTTTTTACAGCAACAAAAAAAAAAAAAAAGTTATTGTAAACACACATCTTATTTAAATAATTTTATAGATACATACTTGAGTTTTGTATGAAACAACTTCAAAAGTTTCACCACCTAATTTACCTTTGATTTCAGCTTCAACGTGTGCTAAAACGTCTCTAATTTCTTGGTCTGCTTGTTTTAATTCTTTTAATGATCCTAACATTTTATTTATATATAATTTACTGTGTGTGAATTCTGAATTTAAAAATTTATAAAAATCCAATTTTATTGACTGATTTTCAAAAAAAAATTTAAAAAAAAAAAATTAAAAAAAAAAAAATTTTATTAATTTTTATCATCCATACCCGAAAAAATTAAGTGATTTTCAAGATATTTTTTACCAATTATGCAATAAAGTTTGAATAAAAAAGGGTGAAAGAGATAATTATTACTAATTATATATATGTGGTGTCATATTGTTATTATTTGATTTATAATTATTATAAATTATCTTTATTTTTAAAGTTAACTTTTAATTTTCAACACCACTCGAAATTTTAATAAATGTAATAATTAAATAGTAATAATTAAATAGTAATAATAAATAAATAATAAATAATTTAATTTGTTTTTTTTTTTTTTATAAAAACATATGACATAACTTTTATGTTGTTTATTCGAAAGCTCCACTCGCTTGAGAATATTATTTTTTTAAAATTAATTAAAAAATTTTTTAATTTATTTTATTTTTTATATGTGTGTTGTTTTTTCATAGTACAAAAAATATAAAATTTTAAACATGTCGTTAAGTAGTAGTGATACAAGTGGTATAGATGATGACGATGATTATGAAGATATAGGTGATACCAATTTTGAAGATGAAGATGATGATGATATAAATGATGGTGATGAAATATTAACAACAAACAATGGTGGTCGTAGAACAAATATATCAAATAGTAATGATAGTAGTGGTACAGAAGAATATCAAGATGCTTTAGATACAACAATAAATAGTGATCAAGACGAAGATGAAGATGAAGAAGAGGTAGAGGAAGAAGAGGAAGAAATGGAACAAGAAAGAGAAGTTGTTTCAATTGGTGATTTCAGATCAATTATAATGAATCTCATAAATCAACATTCAAGTAGGTTACGTGGAAATAGTAACAACGAAGATAATGATCAAGACGAAGGTGAAGATGATGAAGATGAAGATATGTATCAAGATTATGAAGACGATGACGATGACGATGATGACGATATTTTAAATCCAATTCTATTAAACTATTTAAATCAAAATAATTATCGTAATAATTTAATAAACAATAATAAATCAAAACCAATTGTCCCAATGACACCAATAACTGATCAAACTATAAATTCACAAATTCAAATTAGAACAAGAGATCAAAATACAAAAATTGATAACTTTTTATTGAATGTATGTCAAACAATCAAAAACACATTAAATAATATATATTATTATAATAACTATAAAGTGTGCTAATACGTTTTAACTTGCGCTTCACACAGAGAGAATTATCAGATAAACGTAAAGAAAATATTAGAATTTCACAACATTATTTACCAATTAACAAGTATGAAAATGTATCAAGTTTTGACGCTAGAATATTTTGTTGTAAAATTACATCTGATGGTAAAAGGTTAATGACTGCAAGCCAAGATAGAAAAATTCGAATTTTCAGTACATCTAACTACCAAGAAATTAAAACTATAGATGCAATTGATATAAATTGGTCAATCATTGATACAGACTATTCACCCGATCAAAATTGGTTAATCTATTCATCATGGAGTCGTTATATTCAGTTAGTTAGAGTAGATTATGATAATAATGATGATGGTGGTGGTAATCAAGATCAAGATGAATTCTTTCAACCAAAAAATAATAGTAACAATAACAACACAATTAAAGGTGGTATCAAACAAAATGCTCAAGATTATCACGAAAGTTTATATTTAAATCCAAACAATGATAGATTTTGTGTATTTGGATTAAAATTTTCACCAAATAACAAAGAAATTCTATGTGGTTGTTCAGAAGGTAACATTATAATATACGATTTGGAAAGACGTGGAATATCAAATAAAATCCGTGGTCATAGTAGAGATGTGAATAGTGTATGTTATTTAGACCATACTGGTAATGTATTTGCAACTGGTAGTGATGATTCATTAATTCGTGTTTGGGATAAAAGATCGTTGGATAGTACATCAACATCAACTACATCAAATAAACCAGTTGGCGCATTTATTGGTCATAATCAAGGTATAACCCATGTCACATCAAAAGATGATGGTACATATCTCCTTAGTAATGGTAAAGATCAAACTGCAAAACTTTGGGATATTAGAAAAATGGCAGATCCAACAAGAGTTAAACCACACCATTCAAGTTGGGATTATAGATATATAACAACTGAAAGCTTATTAAATAATGATAATGGTGGTGGTAACAATAGTGCTAGTGGATCAAATGATGTTTCATTAATGACATATCGTGGCCATCAAGTTATTCAAACTTTAATTCGTTGTTATTTCTCACCAATCGAAACAACCTCTCAAAAGTATATTTATTCTGGTTCCTTCAATGGTATAATTTATATATACGATGTATTAACTGGTCGATTGGTTAGAACACTGGAACAAAGGAACGGCCCAATTCGTGATTTATGTTGGTCTCCAACAGATTTAAATTTAATTTCTGCAAATGTAAAGTATTACAACTATGTTATAATGTTATAATGTTTATTGAATTAATATTAATAAAATCTTGTTATGCAACTATAGTGGAATGGTATGGTAACAAAATGGGATCAATTTGATGATATTAGAGAGTTTTAACAAGTTATATATGGTATATAGTTTAATATTGTAAATTAGTTTTTAGAAAAAAAAAAAGAAAGGAAAAAAGTCATTTGATTAAAAAAAAAAAAAACACCATCCCACAATAAACTCTCGTTGGTTTGTTAAAAAAACGAGTCGCGGTTGCAATTTTAGAAAATTTGTTTTTTTCATTTTTTTTATTGAAAATGGGCCATAACTATTTGAATTTAGCTGTAGATAGTCGAACCAGTTGAAAGAGTTTTTCGATCTTTTGGTTAACCTGTTTTTTTTGTTTAAAAAAAATGAAAAACAGAATAATCAGGGAGTTACATAGTACACATTTGTTTTCCAAGCGACTTTTGTGTCTCCATATTACCCACAGTCCTTAATGCATATAATAAATTTTAAAAAATAAATGATAATAACAAAATAATTAAATTGTGAACATATCTAATAAATGCCGACAATATTATTCCAACAATGGTTTTTTAAAAAAAACGAGTTGTGAATTGCAATTTTGGAAAGATGTTTTTTTATTTTTTTAATAAAAATATGCCAAAACTAGATTTTAGCAGTTGACAGTGGGACCAATTAAAAGAATAAATAAAATCATAGTTATCATTTAATATATGAAAACGAAATAATAAAATTTTATAATAACATATGTAATAGATATATGCTTGTTAAATAAAATAAATAAATTAAAAAATATTATTTATATATTATAATTTTGTTTGAATTTTTATTTTAAAATATTTGGATTATCGTTCCAAAATTTATCAGAAATTATATCAATATGTTCAACTACATGTCGTTTTTTAGATTTAACAACTTTTGTTTCAGGATTTGTTTCTTGAACAGATTTTTTATAAATAACTGATCCTTTTCTATATTCTGCTGGTAGATTGTTATAGTTTATACCAAATCTTGAAAATAACATTTCATTCTTCCCATCAGAAAAAGTACCTCTTAATTCATTTTCTGCTTCAACTGGTGTTTTTTTATCTTTTAAAACCAATGCCCAATAACATGTATTAAATAAATTATTAATATGTGTATCTGCTTGTCTCCAACTTAGATAATCTCTGTAAAGGGTAATACCACACGTATTAGTTTGTTGAAATGTTTATAAACACACCCACACACAAAATCTAACATTTGTATCATAATTACCTTAAATTTTCATTTGATGGATATAAAACACATCTTGAATCAAAAGTTGGAGGATACTTTAATTCATGTTCACCGAAATATTCTTTCCACCTATATACAAATTGGCTTGTAAAATATGATACAATTGATGATGATATCTTGCTTGATCTTCTTTCGAATAAATTACAATTTTTTTTTAATACAAAACTGTATGGGATTGTAAAATTAATATAAACAAATTTCATGATGAAAATGATTTTAATAATTACATATACACATACCTATACTCATCACTTTCACCAAATGCAATTATAATATCATCAAATTCTTTACATACTTCAAGTGCAGCTCTATTCATTAATGATAAACCTCTATCATCATTTGGTTTTGCATAATCATGCTTTTGTGTGAATTTATGAAATGATCTACCATCTATACGTACTACTATCCAAACATTTTGTAATAATACATCTGGTTGTTCAAATAATTTAACATATTCATATTTTGAATTTGCCATTATTGAATTTATCTATATAAAAAACCAATAAAACTTTAATAAAAAAAACTATTTGTATATATTAAATTACTACGAGAGACGAAATTCAATAAAATTTTTTTTTTTTTATTATTTTTTTTTTATTTTTATTTTTTTTTTCAAAACGAAAAAATTTCATTTTTTTTATTATTTTTTGCATTTTACAACATACACAAACCATCAAAAAAAATGATGATGAATAATTTTATAAGAAAATTACCAAATTTAATAATAAAATCAAATAAATCATCATCATTACTTGTATTAAACGGTAGTAATACAAGTAAAATAATAATTTGTACAAACAAATCAACAAATCACATCAATAACAATAAACAACAATATAGTACATTATCAAAAAAGAAATTTGATCAAATTAAAGAGAAAAGAGATGAAGAAACTAGAAATTTAAAAGAGGAAAAAGAACGTTTATTTATTCAACAAAATAAAATTTCAATTGAAGAATTACCATTTGATGCAGCATTACAAAATGTAACAGAAAAGTTTGAAAAATATCATGCAGTTGCAAATCATTTAGTTGGTACAATGTTTCGTAAAGTTTCTACAGTGGAAGAATTACATCAATTACTTGGGTTTTACAAGAAAATGAAAAATTCCAATCCAAATTACTTTAGAGCATCAGATATCTTGTTTATTTATTATGCATTTTTACGTACTGGTCAAATTCCATTATTGGCAGAAATTATAATTCACAGTGATAAATTTCAAATATTTCCAAAGATGAACATTATAATTAAAGTTATTTCACAATTACTTTGTTCAAAACCAAGTACCGCTGAACAAATTGAATTGGCTTCACAAATGTTGGCAATTTATAAATTACGTCATTCCCTATCAAAAACATTTATGACAACATTATCAAAATTATTGGCTGCAAACGATTCAATTCCATCATTGTTACCAATGTTGAAATTGTTTCCAACAGATTTACCATTGGATATTGGTGCTGCAACAACAAAATACATTATTCGTGATTCTTACAAAGGTAGATCATCAGGTAAAGGTAGAACAAATATTCAACCAACTCTAGATGTAATTTATAGATTCACCACTGAAGATGCTTTCAACAATCAATACGATGAAATAACTAAATCTGTAATGATCACTTTTGAATTAATTGCAAATCCATCAATTGAACAACACAGATATACAACTGCATTGGTTGGTTTACCAGTGGATAATGAATTGTTTAAATTGGTCGTTAAAAATCTTGAAAAGTTATTATCTTCTGATAGTGAACAAAGTTTAGTTTCTGAAAATACTAAAAATAATATTAAAAGATCAATTGATACTTTTAATAATCAATTATTAAAAGATTCTTTAAAAAGTTTTTTATAAAATAATAATTAAATAATAATAAATAATAAATATATCCATATATACCATTTAATAATAATAACATTCATCATCAACACATCGCCAACTACCACCATCAATAATACTACAAAATAATAAAATTTAAATAAATTTATAATTTAAAACCTTTTTTTTTAAATTTATCTAATCTAATAATAATCATCTATCAACAATATATAGGGCATGTAATTAATTTGAATTAGATTAACTTAGATCTATTTTAAAGATGAAGAACAAATATCATATGATGCAAATATCTTAAAAAAGTTTCATTGTTTTTAACATGGTAATTAATTTATTGTAAATTAATTTGTTTGGTATTACATTTTTTACAATCAAAAAAATCTTAAATACATTTTAATTAATTTCAAATGTTTTCTGTATAAAAAATTATCTTTACAATATTTATTTACTACATTGATTTTTGTTGAATATTGCCTCTGCAGTTTGTGAAATTAGTTACCAATTTCTTCTGAGTTTACTACATTTGAAAGTTGGTGTAGATAATCCCATAGTACATATAATCAATAAATTGTGTCTAATTTTCTATGTATCTTGTGTCAATGTGTGTGTGCGCGACCCTTTCAACTTATCCTTTAAAAATCGTCAATGTTTACATATATGTTTTTGAAAACATTGATAAATTTTCACATTTTTCTCACAAATATTCTTTCATGTAGTCACAATTACGAGAATCACCCATTCTTAAATGTTTATTTGTATTTATTATTTGAAAATATAAAATTGGATTGATAAATAAAAAATTTGCAATGAAATAAAAATATGTAAACGTTATAAAATTGATTGCATGGCATAAATATCAAAAAATAAAAAAAAAAAAAAAAAAAATTGCGAAAGGTCTAAAAAAAATCAGTTGCTTAATTTCGGTCTTTTTTTTCTCGAATCAATCACATAATAACAAAATGGGTATGTTTAATGATATCTATCACTCACTCACTCACTTTATCCACTATGATAATCAAATGAATTTCCATTCCCTTGAATCGTCAATAATTTTGAAGATTATCACAATTTGAGAACACATGATAGTGAACCTATGAATGATACGAATGGTCATAAAAGCGATTAATGATAAACCAATTGTTATGTAATTGGTATGGTAACTAATGATAATATATAATAAATAGGTATTTCACGTGACGCTTTACACAAACACAGACTTACTGGTGCTGCACGTAAATGTAACTACAAAAAGAGAAAGTAAGTATATAATTTATTATTTCATCACAATCAAACTTATAACTGACGACTGATTTACCCCCAGATACGAACTCGGTCGTCAAGCTGCTAAAACCAAGTTATGTTCCCAAGGTGAAGAAAAACGTGTAAGATCAATCCGTGTTCGTGGTGGTCACAAAAAATTCAGAGCCTTAAGACTCGACACTGGTAATTTCTCATGGGCATCAGAAAAAATCACCCGTAAATGTCGTATCATCAACGTAGTTTACAATGCAACCTCAAATGATTTAGTCCGTACCAATACCCTCGTTAAAGGTTCAATCGTCCAAATCGATTCAACCCCATACAAACAATGGTATGAAACTCACTACGGTGTTGTTGTTGGTAAAAAGAGAGTCGTCAAAAAAGACGGTGAAGCTGAAGCAGTCGTCAAGAAATCAGCATCTCTCCTTGCCAAACTCGCCTCAAGAGCCAAAGGTAGAACTTTAGACTCTGCCATCGAATCACAAATCGGTGAAGGTCGTTTCTACGCTCGTATCACCTCAAGACCAGGTCAAGTTGGTAAATGTGATGGTTACATCATTGAAGGTAAAGAATTAGAATTCTACACCAAAAAAATCCAAAAGAAAAAATCAGCCAAATAAAGATAGTGCCTGCCATCCTTTTAAAAATATTATTGCATTTATCATTCATTTTTAAATATTGAAATTAATATGAAACCAATTAAATTGATTAACTTAAACTTTGTATTTTTAATACAAATTAAATATGAAATGAGAATGAGTTTATTTATATATATATATATATATTACTTGTTTTTAACACCAATATTCATTATCAGCTCTTTGAATGCCAGCCAATTTTTCAACAATTCTTACAGCATCACCAGTTTTAATATTATAACTATGGAGTGTAACTAATATTTTATCACCATATTTAACAATAACAACACCAGAGCCACCCCACTTAGCGTAGAATGAATTTGATTCAACATTTAAAGTAATATAATGGTTATTTTTGATTGTTATACTCCCACCTCTTTTTTCAGTGTTAAAACTATTTACGCAATCATTTCTTTCTTTTTCGGATAATTCAAAATCTTCAGAACGTTCTAAACTTGCTCCATCTTTTGATAAAACTTCAACACCAACAAAGTTTAAATCTAATAATTTTGATACAATTTCTGACATCTTTCTTCTAAATTAATATTAGGGTATAAACTTTATTATTAATATTGGTAAAATGAAAATAAATATTTTCCTTTTAATTTAAAAAAAAAATCAACAATGAAATGACGTAGCACTTTTCATAAAAATTAGATATTTTAGGTGGGAACAAAATATAAAAAAACAAGAAATTTTTTTTTTAGTTCTATTACATTCTTCTATTAAATTTATTTATTGTTTTTTATTTTGAAATACTTTCATTTGAGCTTTAAATGGATCTTCAATTTTTTTCTTTCTGTAAATTAAAAATGAAATTGCAGCAACACAAGATACACCGGCTACAGGTAATATAATAGCAACAGGTAATAACCATGATTTCTTTGTTTTACCACATTCAGATTTGAACTCCGTTGATAAAAGCACTGAGAAATCAGGATCTAATAGACATTCATCTACACAATGAGGTAAGTTCATTCCAATAACAACAGAGTTTTCAGATTTTGAAATTAACTCTGATGTTACGTATGTTGATTTTCCATCAGATTCAATTCTATCTAATAAACGGCCAACCAAAACTTTTGAATCTTTTTTAATTGAAATATAATTTAATGAATTACCATTTGAAATGCTATTTATTTCCAAAGTATCATCATTACAATCATTTCTATCTTTTGTATCAATTTCATTTACTGTTGTTTCCATTTGTAGTTGAAGCGTATTTAAATTGTTTTTAAAATGATAATCTAAAATCGATACTTTCATTTTAACTGATCCACTTTTTAATTGAAAATCAATACCGGCAAATGAAGCATACCTATCTTTTTCAATTTCTTCTATTGTATATGTTATATTACATTTATCATTTTGTATAGATTGAATAAATTTGAATACACCATTTCCATCAATAATAGAATTTGACTTTACAGACCATTTATTTTGTAATGTAAATTCATTAACAGTGTTACCATTTAAATCAATTTCTTTCAATTTTGTAATTGAAATTTGATAATTGGTTTGTTGATTATTTAAATTTGTATTACCATTATCATCAATTGTAGTATTAGAATTTGGTAATGATCCACCACCATCGCCATTATCATTAGAATATAAACTACAATCGTAACCATACCATTTACCATAGCAATTACAAAATCCACTAGTTGTATTACATTTCCCATTTATATTTGAAGTACAATCATTTGGACAACTTCTAATTGTTTCAATATATTGATAGAATTTAGATGCATTGAAATTTAATGAATTTTGAATTACTTTAATTGAATGTATTCCAGTACCTGCGGGTGCGTTACATGTAATTTCATTCTCATTAATATTTAATATTGGGGCGCATTCTTTATCTCCAATGTATACATCCGGTTTTGAATGAACGTTACCAAACCAACCAAAAAATGTGGCATTTCCACCATTAGTGTTACTAGGATTTACGGACGAAACATAGTGTAATGGGATAGAGCAATCTAAACCAACCCAGTTATTCGGATTAGTGTTGGGGCAGGTACATTGTAGTTCTCCAGTTTGATTATTACAATTTCCAACACCACCATTATTACAATTGTTATTACATGGAATAAATGGTAAACCACAATCAGTACCTTGGTATGAAGTTTCACAAGAACATTCCCCTGTTTGATTATTACAGCTACCAGCAATTAGACCATTACATATTTTAAAATCAACAATTGGGCATTCTTTGAAAGGAATACTACAATCATCGTTTTGAAAATTAGGTAGGCAAGAACATATTCCAGTTTGACCATCGCACGTACCATGGTTACCAGAACAATTATTTGGACAAACTTTATTTAAAAATTCACAACTTGGACCATAATGAGTTGAAAAGCAATTGCATACCCCCACATCAGTTTCACAATATCCATTGCCGTTACAATCATTATAATTTGAAGTGCAATTGATAACCACATTTAAAATACCAGGATTTAATGTAATTTGAGTTGTAAATTTATCAACGGTGATAAATGTAACAATTTTACCCAATGAATTATCAATCGTATTTTTAAATGTACATGCAATTTGATAAAATGATGATTTCAAAATAACACATTCATCACTTCCTATCATAATTTTTATTATACTTGTATTATAAGAAAAGAACGAACCATTTAAAATTAAATCCAATTCACTTGTTACCCAATCAACCGTTGTTAATTGAGGTTTTAATGGATCCCATGACAATGTAAAATTATAATCTTGATTTGTACTACTATATGCTAAATGAATAACAGAAGGTGGCATTTCATATAATGTTCTCAATATTAATAATTTATTCGGAATTATAACCATGAAATTACCACTAACACTATTTGAAATTGCAGTATCAATGGACCATACAACCACATCCATACCCAAGTTTTCACCATAAATTAAAAATTCAAAAATAACTCCACCTCCAGATGTACCATTAAATTTAATATTTGGAATAATTAGTGCTATAAACATTGTATTAGTATATACTATTAAATAGTTAAAATTAATAATGTATTTATAATTTATTTTTACATACAAGGTGAAGAAGGAGTATTTATATTATCAAATGAATTTCCAATAAAGTTTGATTCTAAATTTATATTTGATAAACCAAAAAATACAGTAAAACAATCAGGTATTTTCCCAGTCAATTGATTATTGGAAACATCCAAATTCAAACTACAATATGAATCATCGATGGTACCCTTTATTTGATTACCACTTAATCCAAGGGTTTTTAATTTTGTACCATATAATTGAGTATCCCAAACCAATGGTAATGTATCAGTAATTTGATTATTTCGCAATACTAATTCTTGAGCGGTTTTATATTGTTCAAAATTTAAATTAACCAAGCCACCTTCAGTAAAAGTAAATCTATTGAATACACTATTTGTAGGTATTATTACCGGTAATGTTCCAAGACCATTCAATGTAAAATCATTACCAGAACCTTTTATATATAAATTTTGTAATCCATCGCCAATTAAAGATAAATCTACAATACTAGTTGGTGTTCTAAATGGCATTGAGAATGTACTGTTTTTAACGAGGTTAATATTTAAATTGGTAAAAGTTTGGTTTATATGCACATGTCTATAAATAAATAAATATTTATACATACATATCAATTATACGATTATTTCTAAATGAGGGAGTTATTGGAAATGTTGATAAATCTTTAGAAGTTATGGATAAATATTGAAGATCCACGCAAGTTGCAAAATTATCCTCCAAAGAAAGTTGGTCATAACCTGTAGTCAATACAACAGTTGCCATATTATTAACTTTGTCAAAAGATGGGAAATTCATTGATGTAATACTAAAACTAGCCCACCACGATGGAGATATTGTTAGATCATTATTAAATGATATTAAATTTGAACCATATCCTTCAGCTAGTTTATTTGACATTAAACTTTAAACATATGTTAATAAGATAGTTCAAAATAATCAAAATAGTAATACTACTTACAATGAATTTAAATCTTTTAACCAAGAGAATTGCACTAATTGTTGAGGTTGGTCGAGCGTGTATGTGTTAAATGTTTTAATTTGTGATGGTAATGGGTAATAAGTGTAACCTGATGGTAGAGATGTTGAAATACTAAAATCAGTTAAAGTTAATGGTAACGAATCATATAATAAATTGTCTGTTATAATGGAATCTACAATTTCCAATATTTGTAATTTGCTATAACATGATAAATCTGTTAAAGAATATGTTGTGTCTGTTTGAACCAATTTCCTATATAAAAAATTATAAGCATTAGTTTGTGTGATTTTGTTTTTTAAAAAGTAATTAAAAAATTTACAATACAATTTAGTTACCAAACCATCAGAACCACATGTAATTAAATCTGGTACCGAACAAAATTGAAATTTACTATCAGTTGGTATATTTGATATTTGATTTATATTTGTAAATAAATTAAATAAACAATCATATTCAATTTCTTGAGGAGTTTGAGAATTTACATTTTGAATATTATTTGAAAAAATAATAAAAAATAATATTAATATTACACTAAATTTATATGTTTGAAACATTATAATATATGTATTTATTTGTTTTATGAGCAAAGAAAAAAAATATGAAACCTTTTTTCAAACATAAAAATCATGATAGTATTAATTTCGTAAAAAAAATCTAATCTCACCGAACATTCATTGTATATTAAAAAAACAACCCATACAATCTGTATGTACCCAATCTGATTAACCATTTATTTTTGAAAGATTTTTTTTTCAAAAAAAACGACACTTTTTTAATTTATTTTTTTATTATTTTTGTGCGTTTTGAATTACTTAATTTATTCTGTAATGTTATTTTTGGGTCCCCCTATTGATTTTACTTTAATTATTCAACATAAAAAAAAATAGATATGAAAAGTTATCAAGTTACTAAAACAAAGTTATCATAGTAAATATTATTTTGACATAAAATGAAAGATAATATATATTTTAGCACATTATCTTTTACAAAATCAATTTATAAACACAATACCTTGAAAAAAAATTTAAAATATAATTATTACAATATCAATTACTTATTTATTTAAACTATGGATGTCTGAATTGACGAAGATGATCTGGATTAGTTCTGTAACCTGATTATATATTAATGATAAATTAGTATTGGTGTCATTCTTAATTAATGGTCATTATAAGGTGAAATAAAAACTTACATGTATCCCAATATTTACAAGGTGGTTTATCTTGACTTCTTGATTTAATAAATCTATCATTTGGATCAATATAATCATCATCTGAATCATTATCATTTTGTGGAATATAATCTTCATCTGAATCATCTTCTTCATCTAAATATTCATCATCCTCATCAATGAAATCATCCTTCTTCTTTTTTGATTTTGGTTTTGGTTTTGATTTTGGTTTTGATGCTGAAGATGGAGCTGCTTTTTTACCTGATGATGTTTTAACCATCTTATTACTACTACTATAGTCTTCATCATCTTCAAGACTTCTTTTATTAATTGGTGCTGATTGTGATGACTGTGATGAGGATTGTGATGCTGTTGTATTGGTAGTTGTTGTTTTATTCTTTGGCGAAAATGAAATTGCAGGGGGTTTATTTGGTAAAATCAATTCAACTTTAAATGGATATTTTTGCGAACACAATAAAAATACATCGTTATTACCCAATTTAGCAGATTTGGTTTGTTCCAATGGTTGTAAATCACCATCTCTATCCAAGTGAACTGGATTTTGACCATTTGTGGTCAACTCTACCAAATAGGTTCCATATGAATCCTTTTTCAATTCAACTGTTGCTTGATTTCTGCTAACTAATTTATCTCTAATATCCAATATATTTCTACCCAATGTTAATGGTTGATCCAATTTCAATAAAAGTTTTGATCCATTCTCTTGAATTAAATTACATTGTACTGGTGCTGCTTTCAATGTTTCATCTGAATCTTTATCATTTGGTGGTGCTGATTCATCATCAAAATTACTATGAAATTCTTCACCTGGTGGTAATTTAATTGGACGATCATTTTTGTGGCTATGATTATGTTGGTGTTTAACTTGTTGTTGTTGTTGTTGTTCTTCTTCCTCTTCATTTTGTTGTTCATCTTTAGTGGGTGTAGTAATATTTTTAATTTCGGATTGTTTTTGTTCTTCTTCTTCTTCTTGTTCTTCTTCTTCTTCTTCTTTTTCTTCATCATCACCATAGTAATCTTTATTATCATCTTCTTTTGGTTTCCACCAATCAATTTGATGAACACCATGTTTTTCCAAAAGATTGTTTATCTTTTTAAAATAACTTAAATTTACAAATGATTCTAATATTGGGGAAACACCTTCAATGAAATCAATTGGAACTGCACCCATATATTCAGAGTGAATTTGTTGAATAATATGTTTTAATCCAACAACTTGTTTACCAAGTAATACAAATACAACACATTGTGGAATGTTTGGAGTTTCTTCTAAATTTGCACATTTTTCATTGAATACACTTCTAATTACTTCTTCTATAATTGGTCCCCAATAAGTTTCATGTTTAACTGAAATTGATTCATCACCTTCATTACAAGTTAATGATAATCCATTTAACCAAAGTACACCTTGCTTAGCTGTTGATTTAAACCAACCCAATGGATTATCTGATGGTAATTCAATTTCTTTTAATACTTCTTGAATTGAATCTACTGTATCTTCTTTACCAATGTAACCACAATCCAACAATGCTGAACGAATTAAATTTTTGTGAGATGATTTTAAATTTGAAACAGCCCATTTATCTGCAGAACCATCACAAAATGAATAACCACTTGATTGATTTCTTTTGGAATCAGGCGATGCTCCCAACATAACAACTGTGGCATTTGATGGTTGACCAACTGAATTCAATGATGCAAATATATCTTTTTGATTTTCTGGCAATATTTTATTTGTTCTTTTATCTCCTAATATCTCATCATATCCAGATTTATTATTCATTATTACTGGTTCTAAATGTGGTAACCAAGTTTGTGATAATATTGATTTTAATGGTAATGTTTTCTTTACATGAGAGGTGGTAGTTGTTGTTGTGGTAGTTGTTGTTGGTTTTTTAATAGATTGTGCCAATGTTTTTGTTTGATTTGGATCAAAATCAAATAAATCTTCGTCATCGTCAGATGTTGGTTTATATGATGATGATGATGATTTTTTATTACTACTACTCTTTGGTGATTTATGATCGTTATTACCACCACTATTACCTTCATTGCCACTATCCATACCAGTTATATCACCATCTTCATTAACAACCCAAGATGCTGCAGATTGTTTCTTTTTTGTATCTTCCTTTTTCTTTGCTGCTGCTGATTTTGATTTTGGTTTTGATTTTGATTGTTTACTTAAAAAGAATTGTTTTTGTTCTTCAATTTTTTGTTTTAATGTTTTTTGATCAGATTTTGACATATCATCAAATCCATATAAATCATCAATATCATCTACTTTCTTTGTTGTTTTTCTGGCTTTTCTTTGTTTCTAATAATATTTATTAATGATGTGTTAATAACATATGTTGGGTTGTATATAATACTATAATTTTAGTCATATGATAACATACTTCAAAAAAACAATTTGAATGAAACCAATCTGTAGCAACACCATCAGTCTCAAATCTTTCTGATGGGAATACTGCACCAATTCTTACTACACCTTTATCAATTTTTTTTTTACATTTTGCATTTTTGCATAATGATCTACCTGTTGTTGCATATTCAACTTTATATGTATTATTCGACATGATATATATTATTAAAAAAAATAAATTACAAAAATTTAAATTTAAATTTTTTCAAACAAAGTAATTTTTCCCAACAGCAAAAAAAAAAAAAAAAATATACAAAAAGCTGTATTTCGAAGTATTTTCTAGATTTTTAATAAAACCACAAATTGGGTTAGTTTAGATTTTTAATAATTAAAAATAATTGAATTACACGTTTAATTTTTTTTTTTGTTAACAATGATAATAATTTCCCTTTTATAATATTCTTTTTTTAAAAATAACCTTAATTTAATTGTTATTGATAGTTTATTTTTCAGATGCAGCTTGTGCTTTTTTATCGGCAGCTTTCTTTCTCATTCCGCAAGTTTTTTGTTTGGAATCAGCAGCTTTAAGAGTAGCGTAAGCTTGGAATTTCTTTTCAGCTTCAGTAACTTTACGTGGTTGTTGTTCAGCTTGTACAGAGATGGCAGATTTGACAGTGAATGGTTTAAGGTTTTGAACAGCTTTGGCAACTTCTTCTTTGGTGGCTTCACCTTTCTTTGGTGCATTAACTTTACGTGGGAAAAGAACTAATTTAGATTGATAGTTCTTTAAACGTTGAGTATTTAAAGTGAGTGATTGTTGTGATTTGTTGACACGACGGAAATCAACTGCAACACCAATAGTTTTGGCGTATTGAGCAGTTAAACCAGCACCTTTTAATTCTTCTAAGGTAAAACCACGACCAGCACGTACTTTCATGTTGTATCTAATGGTTGAACCACGAACAACTGGTTTTAAGGTGGCAATTGGTCTTGGGAAGACTGCAGCAGCTTTTTCAATTCTGTTGTTTCTTCTTCTGATTTTACGTGCTGGTTGATTGAACCAGGTACGTACTCTCATTTGCCAGTGTTTTCTATTATATTAATTCCACATATTAGTATAATAATCCCAATGTATCATAACTTTTATCCATTAAGCTAAGTGTTTGTTTCTTACCTGAAATGGTCATTAGATAATACTTTATTATGGATAGGCATTTTCTAGCTATGATTCAAGGTTTTAATTAGTATTCAGTAACGTCTTATCGTTCTCATTCATAATTATCATCATGTGTATTATTTATTTTGGCATTACTATTCTCCGTGAAGATTAATGATTTACACAATGATTGATACACGATGGTGATACATGTAGATACGTGATATGAGCGATGTGATACATACGTGTTTTCTGCTTAAAATAAATATCACAATACAATCAAAAAATTTGTCAAAAAATTTTCAATTCGTTTTTATTTTTTTTTTTTTTCAACTTTTTTTTTATTTTTTGACATTATTTATTTTTGCGAAAACGTGATATGAATTTGTATAAGTATACAAATCGATTCAACAATATTTATTTTAAAAATAAATAAATACCCATATTATTGTGATGTAGTATTGTTTGTAGTCCTTGATTTTGTAGCTACTGTTTTTTTTTTTGGTATTGTTCAATGAATAAATACATTGAACAACAAAATCACTATTTACAAAATCAATAAAACTACATTTAATACCTTTCATTAATTCATAATACAATAATATAAATAATCATTACAATGATCAAATAAGTAAGGAGTTCCGCATATTTATTCCACAACCAATTTTGTATTTTAAACATTTGTGTATGTTAAAACCAAGTATTTTTTTCACCAAAGCCCAACAATAAATATTTGGCTTGATGAAATATTGTTTATAATGTACACCAGTAATACCGTTTAAAAATGTTGCATGAATTTATATTTTAATTCGATGGTTATAGTAATATTACACATTTTTTATTTATATACAAGCTAAAAGTATGTCAACATTATAATCAAAAAACATGACGACAAAAGGTTTTAATGGTAATTTTATTGTTTTTGTAACAAATGTTTTTACCTTTTAAAAATAATAACCAACCAAAACAATGAACGAAAAGATATATATTTTTTATTTTTTTTTTTTAAAGTGGAGTAAAAAACATACATAAATGAGTTAATGAATTAATTAGCCAGTAATTTTTTTTTTTTTAAATTTCCCGCTTAAATTTTATATTTTTCCAATTTTAAATTATTTTTAATTTTTTTTAATTTTTATTATTTTTTTTTAAATTTAATAAATTAAACGCACATCACAACAGTAATAAAAAAAAAAATGAAATCACTTTTTGATTTATGTTTTGATAAAATTGATTTATTTATTAAATTAAAATAAATAATATAATATAATAATAATTATAATAGTAATAATGATGATACATTTGAAGAAAGTATTGATCAAGATAGAATCAAAATTAAAGATAATGAAATCGATAGAAATTTAGAACAAGTAGTAAATAGAAATACATTAAATACACCATTATTATCATTGTACAATTTATCAAAATCAATCAATACCAATAACGATAACAACCACAACAATATAAAAAATGAAAATGAAGATAGAATTAAATTTTTTAATGAAATTTTAAAAATTTATATTAAAAGAGGTGTATTAAACATTGACTTACTTCACAACTTATCATTATCATTACCATTTCATTTCATTACAAGATTGGATTTAAAAAATATAACTTCAAATTATCATTGTTATAATATATCAAGTAAAGTATTAATAACATACATTCACACACAGACACACACAGACACACACACAGTAGTATACACTCATCCATTCACATATAATATATCCTAACATTATATACTACTTCACTAGAAATCAAAACAATTAGATATTTAAATTTATCAAATTCCAATCATTTAGGAAACAAAGGTATAAAGTATCTTTGTAAATTACCAAAATTGATTGAATTGGATATTTCAAATTGCAACAAATTAACAAATCAGTCATTGAAATCAATTTCTATTATGCCTAGAATTGAAGTATTAAATATATCAAATAATTCAAATTTCGATGATTTAGCACTACCTCATTTATTTGGTAATTATACATTGGTTGAAATAATTGCTAAAAAAGTGAATTTCACAGATGATTGTTTAAAAGAAATTGACAATGGTTTCAATAAATTTATAGATGGATTATCACCTCAAGAACCTTTTGCAAATTTACAACGTTTAAATTTAATAGATACTTTTATATCAAGTAAATCTTTATCATCGTTTTTACAATTTAGATCATTGGAAACCATTAATCTTCAAGGTACAAAATGTACATTTGATCAGCTAATCAAATTTGAAAAATCAGCTTCTTCATTTTGTAAAATTAATTCAACCACATTTTCAATTGAATTCATTTCAAATAGTAATAACAACAATAATAGTAATCAAAATAAATTAAAGAAAGATCAAAAATTAAAAGGTAATAATAAATTTTGGCCAATTGATGAAATTACCAAATTTATAATTGAAAATAAGAAATCATCAGCATTATCAACATCAACATCAAGTTTAAATACAAGTAATACAAGTAATACAAGTTTGGATACAAGTTTAGATACAAGTTTAGAAAGTTATGAAACTGCACATGATTCATTAAATATCTCAGGTGATTATGATTTATTGAATGTTAGTAATATTAGTGAAACTAAAAACAACAACACAAGTAAAGACACAGACATTTTATTTGAAGATGAAGATAATGAAGATTTTTATGAAGATGATGAAGATGATGAAGAAATGAAAACACCAACTAAATTATCAAGTATATTACAATCACCAAAAAAGAAATCAAACAGTGGTAATAAACAGAAATCAACATTTAAATGGCCAGATTTTTATTCTCCAATTTATACTGAATCATTTAAAGATAATCATAATAATAGTAATGATAATATTTTCAACATTAATAATAATAGTAATAATAATAATAACGATGACGGGGAATTAATATTATTAAAAGATCCATTTTCAAGTACACCAACTAAAAGACATCAACCAATAATTTATACATCACCATCTCATTTAAATATACATTATAAAGTGTCAAAAACAAAAAGTTTAAATATTCAAACACCAGTTCCATCACCATTACACATTAATCAACGTTTTTCAACTAGTATATTACCAACCAACACTCATCACACAATAACATCACCATATTTAATATCACATGTAGCATTCTCACCTAGAAAATCGGTTTCAATGATTGACAGAAAAAGATTAAATAGTAGCATTAGTAAATTTGTTAATAGTAATGGATACATTACAAGTCCAACTCCACTAATATCACCTAAATCTGCTCATAAACATGATTTTAGTGTATATAATAAAAAAAACATTAATGATAGTGATGATGAAGACGATGACAGCGATGAAGATCAAGAAGAAAAAGATCAAGAAATTGTATCAAATAGTCCAACATTATCAAAAAAAAGTAAACATGCCTATATTTCAACACCAACAAAATCAAAGAAAAGAAAGAGTTTACCATCCATAGTAAAAGATCATGATTCAAATAAAATTGGTAAAAGATTATCATTTGATTAATAAATAAACTAAAAAAAAACAATTATTTTTTTTATTTTTTTAAAGAAATTAATGCTTTTAACGAAGATAATATTAAATCTGGCTCATAAAATGGAATAAAGTGATTAATTTTACCAGGTGGTGTATTTACTCCACCTGGGAATTGAAGTGAGTTTGAAGATTGATGTAAAAATGTTTGTTGGCTTTCATTAAATTGTTGATTTCTAGCAAATGTAATTAAAACAAGTGGCATATTACCAAATGGTTGGCTAGTTCCGTTAGAATTATACAATTCAATTAAATGACGGGCACAATCATCTAAAAATGTATATTCTTGAATAGCTGTTTTTATGGTATTATGGTCTTTCATTGTATATATTAATTGTGACATTTCAATTGATTTCTTTGGTATTGGTTCATCAGAATTAATCCAAGATGAGCAATCATTTTGATTACAATATTGCAAAAACTTTTTTTGTGATTTGTACCCTACAAATGATGGTTTTAAAAAATTTGATAACAATGGAATGGTATCGTTGAATCCTGGCCATTTATTATTTATAATACCAACATCAACACCATCAATTGATAATATACCCAATACATCATTTGGATATGTCATCGTATATGTTTGAGCACCTAAACCGCCAAAACTAAAACCAGCATAATAAAATTTTCTTCCTTTTAATTTACCAATTTGATTAATTGATTTTCTTAATCTTTTAACCATTTCCCATGTTGGTACGGGTGTTTCTGAATAGTCTGACCAGCCATATCCATATCTGTCAAAAAAACAACCTCCATATATATTCAAATCATCTAATAGTGTTTGATTACTACTAAATGATTGAATTATATTACCAAATGATGTTGAAAAGTATGGTAAACCTGTTTCGAATATAATCAAATTTCCATGATCATTTGGTTTATTTTTTTTACTATCTCCATTGTTGAATACACATCTGATATGCATTTTTAATCCATTAACTTTTGGAAAATAACTAATTCCTTTTTTATCATCTTCTTCATTATCTAAATATTGTGGCTTTGGATAATTATCATTTGAAAAACATCCAGTTAGAATATGTAATATTATTAATGCAATAAAAATTATTTTTTTCATTATATATATTTATGTGTGTTGGTGGTGTGTTGAATATAAAAAAAAAAGTTAAAATTTTTAAAGACAAACTTTTTTTATTATTAAAATTTTTAAAAAAATTTAAAAATTAATAACCACCTTATTTATTTTGTAAAATAATTAATAGAATCTAAAAACATGGGTGATTTATTGATCTATATTAACTAAATTATTTTTGTCAAAATTTTTTTTAATTATTTTTCATTTTTTTTTGAGTTTTCACATTTTTTTTTATAATGCATTTTCAATAAAACGAATCATAATACACCACAGCCATGATTAGAAATAGCAGTAGAGTTTTATATAATTCAATATCAAAAAATACAAATAAATCAACAGGTTTATTAAATAACAGTAGTAAATATGGAATAATAAATGCCAATAATAGATTATTTACAACCACCACCAATAACACAACAACTACAAACGCTACAAACACTACAAAAATAAACAATAACACCAATACTATAAAAGAAAACACATATAAAAAAGAAGAAACAGTTTCATCACCATCATCAAAATCAATTGATGTTGCAGATTTAGCAGATAACACTGATTATAATTTTGTATTTGAAAGAATAAAGTAATAACCATATACAATATCACTTTGATCTTATCAACGTTATACATGTTCAAAATATTCTAATACTCCCTCATATTCCTCTTCTTATAATTATAATTTCATTCATTATTATAGATTATGTGATAAAGAGAATTATATTAATAGTTTATTAATTAGTGATCCAATTGCAAGAAGAGTAGCATATGCAATTAGAACATTTAATATTGAAACTGTCGCAAACGATAGTTCACCAAAATCTGAAAAAATATCAAAATTAAGATTATCATTTTGGAAAGATGCAATCAATAATATTTATAATGTATGTGATATTGGTGTTCATGAATTAGTTGTAGTAGTAATAGTAGTATTATCGATTATTAACAAATTTATATAATTTTTTCAATACAGGGTAAAGTTTATGATCAACCATTAACAAGAGTATTAGCACAAGTTATTAAAGAAAAGAAATTATCAAAAACATGGTTTATAAAAATTTTAAATAGAAGAGAAAAAGAAAGTCAATCAGTATCACCAATTAAATCAATGGAAGAATTGGAACAATATGCAGATGATATTCATTCATCATTGTTATTGTTAACATTGGAAGGATTAGGAATTAAAGGTAATTCAGAAGCAGAACATTGTGCATCACATTTAGGTAAAGCAATTGGTATAATGGTATTAATTCGTGGTACAATATTTCATTTTAGTAATAGAAAGACATATATTCCTCTATCATTAACAACTAAATATGGTATAAATGTTGAATCATTGTATCGTGGTGATGCTCAATATGAAAAAATGCAAAATGCAATATATGAAATGGCTTCCTGTGCTAAACTTCATCTTGATAAAGCAAAAGCATTTAAAAATTTACCACCAGGTGCAAATGAAGCATTTTTATCAGCTGCTGTTGTTGAAGACTTTTTAGAACGTTTGCGTAAAGTTGATTTCAACATTTTCGAATTTCACAATACTCATCAACATCCTTTATTATTATTTAAACTTTATAAAAATAAATTCTTTAAACAATTTTAATCATCTTGGAAAGTCATTAATCAAAAATATATACATAAAAGGTTTTGTGTATTTTGTTTATTAATTTTGAAAAAGTATTGTTGATGAATTGTGTATGTTACAATTATGGTGAAAATGGTGATCTTGGTTTAATTGGTGAAATGATAACTGTTAATAGAAAATTGTTTTTTTTTTTTTTTTTTTTTTGTTTAAAATAATAAAATTTTAATTTTTTGAATTTTTTGAAAAAAAATTTTTTTTTTTTAATTAAATCAAGTTTTTACAAATTGGGTTTGGTTGCTGTGTACCAA
>JACAFY010011766.1:0-25394 GCA_015252635.1 Dictyostelium capitatum
TTTATTTTTCTATTTGGGCTTTTTTGTGCCAAAAAAAAAAACACACATTCACACACAAACCAAAAAAAAAAAAATTAAAAAAAAAAAAAAAAAAAAAAAAAAAATTGAAAAACCAAAAAAAAAAAAAAAAGTAAATATGAATTTTTATATGATTGATTTTTAATAATATTAAATAAAATATTTATTTGATCCCTAAACATATATATATATGTGATAAAAAAAAAATTATTTATTAAACAATAAAAATTTAAAAAGAAAAATATAAAATCATTTGGTGATCATTAACTCATACACACAAAAGAGAATTACTTTTTATTCATAGTGTATTTTTTAGAAAACGATGATAAAAAACAAAATTCTACCACAAAAGAAATTCTTTTACAATAAATAAATAAATGTATTTCTCTTACGATACAAATTAATATTATTATTATCTGTTTTTGGTTGTATGATGATAAATGATGGTTCATGATATTTGGCATACCCATTGGTTCTTTTTTTATTTTTTTTTAAATTGAAAAATTGGTTATTTGGAATTATGTTTTACCGCTGTAATTAAATTCAAACAAACAAAATGGTTGTTATGTGTTAAATTTCAATCTGACGCTCATCTACTTGTTTTGCAAAATATCGCTTTTTTTTTTTTTTTATTAAAAAAAAAAAATAAAAAAAAAAATAAAATATATAACTGCGATTTTCATATTAATATTATTAACCCACTGATTTTTTTTTTTTGATGGCTAATAAAACCCAATTTTTTTTCATAAAAAAATCAAATTTTTTTTTTTTTCATAAAATTAAACCAACATTTGATATTTTTTTTTTTTTTCATTCTATCATATCTCACCAAATATTTGTATATTATATATATATTGTAAACATATAAATTTTTTTATTTAAATTCTTATATTAAACTCCTCTTAAATTAAAATGTCAGCATCCGTTAAATGTGGCTCATGTGCCAAAACCGCCTATCCATTAGAATCAGTTGTTGCTAATGATAGATCATATCACAAAGGATGTTTCAAATGTAAGAATTAATTAAAAGAAAAGAAAAAAATAAAAAAAAAAAAAAAAAAAAAAAAGAAAAAAAGAAAAAAAAGAAATAATATATCACAAATGAACAAAAAAGAATAATTAATTTAAAAAAAAAGAAAGTTCAAAAATCTAATATATTCAAATTTTATTTTAATTTCTTCAAGGCTCTGTTTGTAATGCTACTTTAAATGTTAAAAACTTTAAATCATTCGAAGGTAAACTCTTCTGTCCAGTTCATACACCAAAAGTTACTGCTACTGCTGTCACTGATTCAGTTGCATTAAAAACTGCACTCAATGCACCAAAGAAAACCGCAGAAGGTTTAGGTAATGCACAAAAAGGTACTGGTGAAACTCCATCAGTTGGTCTTAATTCAATGGCAACTGCAAATGCTCTCAATGCACCAAAGAAAGTCTCTGAAGGTTTAGGTAATGCACAAAAAGGTACCGGTGGTAAACCAACCGTTGCTGTTTTCGGTGCACCATCAGGAGGTCATCAACAACAACAACACCACCAAGAACAATACCAACAAGAAGAACCACAATATCAACAAGAAGAACAACAATATGAAGAACAACAATACGAAGAACAAGGTGAACAACAATATGAAGAACAACAATATGAAGAACAACAATACGAAGAACAACAATATGAAGAACAACAATACGAAGAAGAACAATAAATAATTTAAAATAATAATAATTTATTTACTTATTCTTTGTACACTAATCTATCTATAAATAACAAAACCAAATATAAAAAAAACCCCTCAAAATATAATGAAATTTTAAAATAAATAAAAAAATTAAATTATTTCTTATGTATAATATAAAAATATAAATATCAATTGTGTGTGTATACGTCCTTACTTTATTATTTGGTATCTATAATAGTTGATTATCGCTTGTCGGTTAAAAATGAATGTTTCATTAAGTGTAAAATTGATTTCATTTTTTAAGAAAAAAAACTGGCGACAAGTTCTTTTTTTTTTTTTCTTTTACATTATTTAAAAAATCAAACAAATATTTTTACAATGTCTTTATCAATCAATTTAAATAAATTTATTAAATCAATTAGATCTTCTCCAAATTTATTGGGTAACATTAAAGAGAAGAAAGGTTTAAAAAAAAAATAATAGTAAAAACAATAATCATACAAATAAAAAATTAAATCATTCACCAATAATTAAAGGTAGTTTTCTTTCAAATAAATTACAAGATAAAGATACAACACCAAATGGATATAAACCAAATTTTATTTTTTTAATTGGTTCATTATCATTAGTATATTATTTTTATGAAGAAAAGAAAGAAATAAATGCAAAATTTAGTCAAATAGATTCAAAATTCATTGAAATAGATACAAATTTGATAGAACAAAAGAAAGGAATAGAAAGTAATAGAGAATTATTAAATAAATATGATATGGTTTTAATGCAACTCATTACACTTTCAATATCACATGATTCTGCATTTAAAGAAATTGGTTCAGCTATTGAGAAAATGGGTCAAGAAGTATTGGTTTTAAAAAAAAGAGATCCAATAATTGATATGATTGGATCATCTGTCATTTTAGTTTCAACCATTTTAGTTGCAAAGACAAGTAAATAAATTATAATAATATATTATGTTTGTTTTAATATGTATATATATATATATCACCATTCTACCTTTTTTATTTATTTTATTTTTACTTTATGTTCGTTTACATTGTCTTATTACCTTTTAACAGCGCACAATCTACATATAAAAACTGACATGTCAAAGTGTGTAATTATAGTTATCAGGATGGATATGAACAAAGTTGAACATCCATGGAAATTTTGTATCAATCGGTTTTTTAGGTAATTGGTTTATATTTGGTAAAGTTATTTTAGATCCAAATGGTAAACCAGATTTTGTATACTTGTTGAAAGTTTATAATAAATTATTGTATATATTGTTAATTTCATCAACAACAAAAGAAAATAAAATTTCATTTGGGGGCGATAACCAAGATGTCCAAATCAAATATTTAGATGGTTCATTAGTTCCAATGGGTGATAAACAAAACATTTCTGGAGATGTTATAATTGTTAGTTTGTATATCATTAGCACTTTTTTTGTATGATGAAATTATAGAAATGGATTTAAAATTCGTTCAAGTATATTCAGATGTTAATAAATTAAATTCAAAGTTAATTGAAATTGAATCAAAATTAGAAAAACATGGTTCAACTTTAAATGAATATAGTCCAATTAAAGAGATATTTAGTGAAAGAAAATCAATGGATGAAAGAAGAAAGAAAATATTAGAATTTCTTGTTAATTTACGAAATACAATCACTACAATTATAACAGGCTCAATAACTTTAGGCTTTTTTTATTATACTGTAATAAGAAATAGAAATTAATAATAAATTATAATACACTTGTTGGTAAATAATAAATAAATTTAAATTTAAAAACTCATAATTAACAACAACATTTTATTTATCCTAACGATGTTTTAAAAGGTAATATTTGAGAATATATCAGAGGATTATTGATCACATCCAATTTCATCTCATTTCACCAACCAGAATAATCCGAGATAAAAAGAATTTAATGAAGATGGTGGAAGAAGGTCAATTCTTTGAAATCGAACATTTAAACATTAAAGATAGCAAATAAACCAAGTTACTTTTTTAGGTTAATAAATTATATTATTAAAAAAAATAACAAATGATTTTTGTATTTATTTTTTATTGTTATTTTGTTGTATTGAGATTATGTTATTATTAACCTTGTATTTATTTATCGATATGTTTGAAACTTTAGTTTATCAATTACAAGAAACCAAATTCATTTAATTTTAATAATTTACATCCTAAAAGTTTAAATTAGAGATTCACCACTATTGAAACCAGATAAATAATAACCAAGGTTACACCAATAAGGATTCAATAAGCGCGGGGATTGAAAATATCTTGGGAAAAACTAGTTTAAACATTTGAAATATCAAAAAATTCAGATGGATTTGCAAATAATAATTTTAAAAACAACTATAATTTCTTTCACCTTTTACAGTTGTACCATTATCACAATTTAATCTGCACTCAACATTTGTAATAACAATACCATTAACACCAATATTATTTGAAATTGATTAAACAAATTACTTTTACCATTTAATGTAATAGCTTTATTTTAATTTAAAGGAAATACAGCAACTGCGACACTTGCAAAAAATTTCTAACACTAATTGATTTAAAATTTATTAAAAAATTTTATCATACAATAAATTTTAACTCCAAACATTTACTATTATTATTTTTATGTTGTTTGTATATTTGTGTATTTTAATATATGAACAATATTTTTTTTTTCTCGACCTATGCCATTGTTTAATATTAGGCACTATTAAAATTTAATTCATCTTTTTTTTTTGCAATATTAAAATTAAAAATATATTATGAGAACCACTTTTTCAATAATACATGTATATTTAGCTAACAACCATCTAAAAAAGCATGTATTTTAATTTTTTAAAAAAGACTATTTTTAATTTTTTTCATATAAAAAAAAATCATAAAAACTTTTTTAACACCATTATCAATAAAAAGTAAAAATATTCAAACACAATATAAATAAACAAACTATTAAAAATATTATAGTAATAAAGTCATATAATAATTTCAATCACTTAATTAAACAATTTGGAATATACAAAATGAATATTATAAGCCGTAATACAACATCAGCATTTGGATTTATTATAATTTCAATATATACTGGATTGGTAATTGGTAAACAAATTAAAGATAACAAAAGATCAATATTCCAAATAATTTGCAATGATTGGTTTCATGTGTTTATTGGTTTTTGTTCAATTGGTGCAGTTAAATTTTTTTTTAAATATCAAAGAATTAAAAGAAGAAAGTAAAAATTTTATATGTCCAAAATATCAAATAGAACACCATAAACTATTTTAATAAGCAACACCACCACTTTAAATACATACAATTATAATAAAGTAGTTATAAAATAATATATTATTTTATCTTAATATGATTTCAAATAAAGTGAATATTTCCATGTCTATATAAATGTGTCAAATAATTTTAAATTTATTATTTTTTAAAAAAAAGATAGAATAAAAATAATAATAATGATTATTGTAACTTATAATACATATTAATAATAAAGTTAAATAGAAATTTAAATACTAAAAGAGTTGATTGGATAATGTACATTACAAAAATATTTGGTGTAGAAATGTTGTGTTTTCCAATTGGAATGGTTATTGGTGATCAATATCTTAGACATCGTGATTCTTTATTTGCTTTGGTAAAACATAGAGCATTCTTATTGATAGTTGGATGGGCTATTATTGGTGCATGTCATTACTTAGATTTGGCTCATAAGGACTTAAATATTCAAAAGGAAAATGGCTGATCAAAAAAACTTGGTAATATATTCATATTCATTGGTAGTTTACACACATACACAAATACATAAAAATAATAATATTATTACATGTAATTGTTTTTTAAAATAAAATATATATTTACAATTTTATTTATATTGTTGTTTAACTATCAATACTACTACTACTTTGAAGAATCATCTTATATAAATTGAATTGAGTTTTTTGGATTATTCTGCCATCTTAAACTTTCCAATTCAGTTTTTAATTGATTATTTTGTTGAGTTAAATTTTGATTTATATTTGTGTATTGAGCCAATTGTTGTTTTTGAATTTGATATTCTTTTTCAATTTGAATAAACTTGGTTTCCAAGAATCTAGTATGTTCTTGTTGTGATAATTCACGATCAGCAACATCACGAAGATGATTAATTGTTTGACGTTTTTCTTCTTCATTTTTATCTTTTGTGTAGTGAAGTTCTTGTTTCGCATGTGCTAAATCATCTTCTAAATTTGAAATTCTTTCACGTAGTTTATACTTTTTAACAATCCATCTTGGATCTTTCAACTTTTGAGTTGGTAATTCATCTGGATTAAAAATTGTAATTACTGTTGGTTTGAATTCCAATTCAAATTGTTGTTTAAAATTTGATAATTGACTTTTACTAATGGTAATTCTACTTGCAGTTGTCATTAATGTATCAACATCAATTTTTGTTTTTGTATGATTTCTAAAGTAACTCATTGCTTGTGAATTCTCTGTACACTCTAATAGATCATCTTGGATAATTTGAAATATCGCTAAACCAATACTAAAAAATGCTTCCAAACCTTGAAGAAATATAACATCAAGTATTCTAGTTGCAACTTCATCAGAGAAATGATATGCAAATACAGTGAGAAACCATGGTGATGTAAAAATTGAAATATCCAATTCAATTTCTTTCAAATGTTTATGTAACTCTGGAAATAGGTCTTCTACAAACTTTTTCAATTGGAATACACGTAATTGTAATTCTTTCATACCAACACCATAAAAATCTCTCATTACACCATTAAAGAATCTAACCAATATATGAAATGCTTCTTCTTCTGATAAATATGGTATAATGAGTGCTGCTACAAATGACATACCTTGACAATAACCAATCTCTGGGTCATATAATGAAATTGCTTTCAATACATTACTTAGTTGTGCAATGTAAACTTCTACCAATTCATTATCTGTATCTGGAAATGATCTAATTAAATCAACTTTAATTTGTTCTTCATCTTTTGATTGAAATTTAATAATACTGTGATAAAAGCATTTATGTGATTTATTGGTTGGATGTGAATTTATAGTTGATAATCTATTTAATGCTTTTGGTGATGTATTATTACTATGGTTATTATTTACAGATGATATAGTTGGTGATATTATATTGTTACTATTATTATTCAATGGTATACCTAAACTATTATTTAATACTGCATTACCACTACCACTTGAACTTGAACTTGTACTCTTTTTTAATTGGCCACCACCATTATTTGGAACACTTCCAGAATCTGATGATATTGATGAAAATTGATTGTTGTTGTTGTTGCCACCATTACTGTCAAATGGTAATTGATTTGAAGATGATCTAAATATTGGAGTTTGTGATAATGGAGTTGACAATGGAGTTGATAAAGGTGTCAATGTTGAAACATTACCATTACTTTTATTTAATACATGAGATAGTGCCAAAACTGAACAAGTTGGAATGATTGATTGTTGTGGTATCATATTTGAAAGATGGTACCAAATTGCAGGTCTATGTTTATCGGGTATACCTTGATGTACATGTTTAGTTAATGGTGATCTAAAATGTGGTTCTGACCATTCATCCCAATTTGATGAAATCATATTCCAAACGGATTCCGATGAATATGATGACATTATTCCAATGGTTGATGATGAAGATGATCCTAGGCTATTACCACTTCCAACTACACTACTATAGAGATGACTAAGATTATTATTTATAAATAATTTAGGTGAACCAGTATCTAATACATGATGATGATGATGGTGATGATGATTAGTAAAACTGTTATTACTACTACTACTTAATTTATTTATGAGAATTGTTGATTGTCTACTTGGTGATAATGATGATTCGTGACTAACTCCAATCATTCTATGTAAATTATTATTTGGTAATGATCCTTTACGATAGATTTTTGGTGGTTTAACTAAACTTGTATGATATGAAGGTGATGGTTGTTGAACATTTGGTGATACTACTCCATTTGGTGAATATGATGATATTGATAATGATGTTATTGGTAATCCATTATTACTATTATTCATATTTATAGTTGGATATTTATTATTATTACTATTACTACTACTGTTATTATCATAAATAAATTGTGGTGTCGATGAAGTTGATGAAGTTGGTGTTGATAATGTTGATGGTGTATTATCTAATGGTGTTGTAATAGTTGTTGATGTAGTAGTTGGGGTATCTATATTTTTTTGTTTTTTACCAAATATACTAAACCATCTTTTTTTTGGTTGTGATACTACTGGTGTAGTTGTAGTTGTAGTGGTGGTTGTGGTTGTAGTAGGTGGAATAATTGGTAAATTTATTTTATTATTACTTGTATTTAATACATTTGAAGAGGAAGAAGATGCTAACGAAGATTGAGTTGATGGTGATAGTTCATTTGGTTCCACTGTTTGTTGTTCATTATTTTGAACTTCAGGACCATTATTATCATCAATTATTAATGTTGAAGAATTTAAAGAAGATGATAATTTTTCATTGGGTGTATTTGATTGTGAATATGGTGGTGATAGTGCTGATGATGATTTTACCTTTTTATCTTTTTTACTACTACTACTATTGAGTATTGATCTTGGAGATATTAAAGTTTTAATATCAGAAAATGACTTTTCTTTTTTTGGTGTTGTACTCTTGGATGATCTACCTGATTTAGGTGATATTTGATCAATTGAACTTGTAGTATCTTGTAAAAAGTTTAAAGGTATATTTGGTATATTTATTGAATTATTATTATTGGTATTGATTTTAATATTAGTATTATTACTTTGTTGTTGCGAGTTATTATTATTATTACTATTATTTAATATAGTATTTCTAGTACTATTTGATAAAGATTGTGCATCAAATTCAGAATGAATTGAAATATCACCCGAACTATCACTTGATTCTTCAGAATGATCAAATAATGTCATTTCTGAATTAATTAAACAATTATTATTACAAAGGTTATTATTATTATTTATAATGATTGGAATTTTATTAACACCAGAAGATGATATGCTTTGTTGTTGCTGTTCTTCTTCTTCTTCTTGTTCTTCACCTCTTTCCAATTCCTCTTCATTAAAATTAATTAATGAAGATTCATTAAGTGGATTTTTAATGATATTATTGATATTATTGATATTGTTATTACTACTATTTAAAACACTATTATTATTTTCTTTTTTATCTTCGTGTTGTTGTTGTGATAATGGTGATTCAATCATTATTATATTTTATTTAAAATTTTATATGTTTTTTAATTTTTTGTTTTTTTTTTTTTTTTTGTATTTTATTTAAAAAAAATTATTACAAATAAATAAATTATTATGGATAAATATGCTATGAGTATGAATAAAAAAAAAAAACAAATACAATAATTTAAATAATTATGATAATAATATTATGTATATTGGCGGTAATGTTGTGTAGCTCTATTTTTTTTTAAAAAAAAATATCACAGTAGGTACACAAAACAAAAAAGTAATAAAAAAAAAGAATTTATATATTTGGGTGATATAAACTAAAAATATCACATGTAAATAATTTAAAAACCAAAAAATTTATAAAAAATAATTTGTAAATTATATATTAAATATGGAATTATAATTATTTATATGTGTGCTACAATAACAAACAATAAAAAAATTTAACAACTGAGTGTTTGTTTGTTTGTGTGGTGTTAACCCCATTTTTCATTTTTTTTCATTTACAAAGATTTATACGCATACTGAACAGTGTGTTCTGGGGGTGTTTTTTTTTTTTTTTTTTTTTATAAAATTATTTATTTTTTTTTATTTTTTTTGTGTTTTTTTTTTTTTTTTTTTTTTTTTTATATAAAATTCTTTCTTTATGTTTATTTGTTTTGGTTGTATGAATTTTAATATGTGTATGAGTGTGTGTGTATGTATCAGAGTGTGTGTGTTTTTATTTGTTTTATAAAATATCACACCACACATACATAGCAAAGATATTGATAACTTATTTACATATAGTGTATGTTTATTTATATATATTAACACATACAGATAATTAAATGATAAGATTTATTAATTATTGATTGAAGAGATTTATAATTATTCACAAAGATTATTGATTGATCAAAATATAATAATAATAATAATAATAATAATATAGAAATTTATATAAATAAATATTTTAAATATAACCAATATTCATAAATTAAAAAAACAATATAAAAAAAAGAAAAAAAAATAAAAAAATTAATTTTTCGTCTTTTTTGAAATTTGGACAATCGCTATAATAACACAAAGATATTTATTTTCAAAATTTTCGAGCAAATGATTATTATTTGTTTAACATTTTTAATAATTGACCTCTAAACATATCAATTGTTAAATCATCATTATTTGAATTTGGAATAGCAATAATACTTGGATTGTATACATTAGTTTGTGGTGTTGGTGTTGGTGATGTTGTATTGATACTTTCAGAGGTACTACCAGTTGATGAAGGTGAAGTTGTAGTTTGGGTAGCAGTTGTTGATGTATTTGAAGAAGAAGGTTTCAATAATGATAATAAATTAAATACAGAAAAATTCTTTGGTATTGTATCCCAACATTGTTTTAATTTTGAATTATCTTTTTTCTCGATACAAAATGATAGTAAAATCTAATAATATATGAAATTGTGTATTAGTATATGTTTTGCTATTGTTATTATTATTATTATTATTATTATTTTTATACATACTTCATAAAGTACATAAGATTCAGCTTCATTGTAAGTTGTACTTCTAACTAATTCAATTGCTCTATCCCATTTATTTGTATTTAAAAGGAATCTTAATGCATTTGGTTTATGACCAATTGAAATTAATAATTTAAATCTTGCATCAATTTGATCATCTTGTAATCCAGATGATTTCAATGGTAATGAAATTGGTAATGCCATTAATGCTCTAAAAAAATGATCTTTCTCTCTTGTAATACCACCAATATTTTGATTATTATTATTATTATTTTGGTTATTATTATTTTGATTATTATCACCACTTGTTGAATTTGAATGATTATCTAATGATCTTGCAATCGCTGAATTATGTACCATACAAATAAAAGGTATTAAATTCTTTGGTTTTAAATTATAATATAATTGACATAATATTTCAAATACAGGGAATTTCAATGGATATATAATACCATTATCACCAACAAATGTAATTATTAATCTATTACCATTACTACCAATATTTCCATTAATATTACATAAACTATTATTATTTATGCCATTTGATAAACTTAAATTTGATTTAATTTCATCATTATTACCACTACCACCATGTATTCCTAATGAATTTAAATGATTATCTTTTGAATTTTGAGGTTTTAATGATTCTTCTGTATGTAATAAAATTGGATTTGCCATTGGTAATGAAATAACTTCACCATTAATATCATCGAAACCTGAATAATCAATATTTGATAATGATAATGCATTTTCTAATTTTTGTAATAATAATTCTGGTTGTTTCATTTTTAATTGATCAATTTGTTCATAACTAAAATCCAATATCATTGAATCTGCAACTGTAAATAAATCTGGTAATAAATTACTATTATTTGAAAGTAATGAATATTGTTGTTGTGATTGATTTTCAGTTGCTAATTTTTGAAGTTGAAAATATTCTTTTAATAATGGTATCATTTTTTGATTTAATGGAGTATGATAAATAAATGATTTTTTAATTTTTGATATTCTTTCATCATCAGTATTTTTTGAAGAATGTAGTGATTGGTGTGGTTGTTGTTGTTGTTTTAAATTTTGATAATAATCATAATTTTCAAGGAATAATTTTAATTCATCCATAATGAATTTACAACTTGAAAATGATTGTAATGATGATAAAACTACAATTATTAATGATGGATTTTCTAATCTTGGTAATAATGATTTACAAATTTGAATTTTAGTTGTTTCATCTTTTTCATTTAATGCCATTTCCAATAAATATTTTGATTCTAAATTTTTTAAATCCCATTGTTTACAAGTACTTGCAGCACAACCACCAATTACATTATCTGAATTTGTTGAATTACTATTATGTGTTGATATAGATTCAATAAATTTAAATGGTGGTATCATTGATCTAACTTCCCAAATACCATCAGATTGTGACCAATATCCACATCCCCATATAATACCAGCAGTACCATTTTCCCAAAGTGATTGTTGTTTTAATTTTGATAATTCAGTAGGTAATGTTGTTTTACATAAAAATGCACCACATTTTGTATCGTAAAAATATGCATTCTTTTCATTTAATACAATGAATGCATTTTGATGCATTAATAATTTAACACCATTTTTAATATTGTTATTTCCAATCAATTTCAAATCAATTACTGCTACCAATTTAACATTTAATTTCTCTTTTTCACTACTTGATGGTTCACATGAAAATAGTTTACCAGATTCTTCCAATACAATTAAATCTTGATATAATGGATTCTTACAAAATGCCAATATATCTATTATACAATTATCATTAATTAATCCATTTTCACCTGTATTACTGACTGCTGCTGTTGTTGCTGCTGTTGTTACTTCTATAATTTGTTCATTATTATTATTTAAATGAATTTCACATGTTGATTTACTGCTGGTGATGGTATCTATATTATTATTACTTTTATTGCTACTACCACTATTACTACTACTCTTTAAATATGTAATATTCCATAATTTATTTCTAAATGACCATAATAAAATGAATGAAGATGTTATGAACCAAATACCATGTTTTGAAGAAATGATTGAAGTTGAAGGTGATTTTATAAAGTTTTCCCAATCTTTTTTAATTTCATAAATTTCTAAACCAGTTATTACAAGATTACCAGGATACATTTCATCAATGAATTTATCTTTAATTGTTGTATGTGTTCTTTTAGTTTGTAAATCATTTGGTCTAATACTATTAAAATTTAATACACGACAATTTATAGTATTGAATGATTGATTTATCCATGTTATTGCCATACCTTGAGATGATCCAAATACAGATGCACTTGATAATGTATTTTGTAAATCTTTTTCAATAGAGTATGGTGTAGTTGTAATTACATCTCTATTTATAAATGGTAAATAAATCTTTGCTATATATTTCCATTTATATTCACCAACACTCCATTCCCAAATATGTAAATATCCATCTGCTTCAAATACAAATAATCTTAATGGTGAATTATCAATTACAACCGTTGATGATGATGATTTGTTTTTATTACCTGTTGTTGGTGATGTTGATGAATTCAATAAAGAATTACTTGATGTTGATGAAACGGATGTAGTTGATACAGGTGCTATAAATTTTTCAAACCCAAATTTAATAACTGTTGAATTGAATGAACATGCTAATAATGGTAATGATTGAGTTGCAGGTGATAAAGGTGGTTGTAATAATTGTTTTTGTAATAATAATGATTGAATATTATTTGAAATTGATTCTGTCAATTGATGTGTTGCTACTGTTGCATCAAATAAACATATTGATTTACCATCCAATTGAAAATTAATTGCTATATGTCCAGATACTATTTGAACTGATTTTACACCCCAATCATCAAAATCCTTTTTTCCCAGTAATTGATTCAATATACTTCTTCCCCTAATATATCCATATTTTCTTGAATCAAAACCACTAAAATTAAATTCTGTCATATTTATAAATACATATATTTCTATTTATAAAATATAATCATAAAGATAAAAAAAATAATTTTTTTTACAAAAATGTAAAAAAAAAAAAATCAAAAAAATTAAAAAAAAAAATAAAAAAAAAAAAAAAAATAAAAAAATAAAATTATCTATTGAAATTTCTTTTTTCTTTTTATTAATAAAAATAGATATATATTATTTCATTGTACAATTTTTGTAAATTTCACATCAGCAAACAATGTCAACCACAATAAATGAAGTTGAAGTTTTATTCTTTAAATGTTGGAAGAACATTTATATTAAAAAAATTATAGATCACTATTTAGCATTGTATAGGATTCATTATCATAGAAGAGAAATGTTACCAGAACAGTTTTTACAATATGAATATAAAGATTATATAAGATCAATTTATTTCTCTGGACAAAATGAAGAATTTGATCCATTGGTATATTGTTCAGAAAGTTTAGAAGTAATTAGATTTAGTTATTATTTCAACAAAATAATCAATAATTCAGATCACATAAAGAATCACAATTATAATACAAATATAAAATCAATTGAATTTGGGCATGACTTTAATCAACCTTTATACAATAGTAAGACAAAAGTAACAATGTTACCACATTCATTGGAAATACTTAAATTTGGTAGATCATACAATCAAGAACTTGAACCTGGTTGTAAGTAAAATGAGTTACTACTATACATATAACATTTACCACATATCACACTCATACTAACAATAAATATATCACTATCAAACCCATATTAGGTTTTTCAAAATTAACAAATTTAAAATCTATTGAATTTGGATCAAAATTTAATAATAAAGAACTTCCAATTAAAGTTGGTGTATTTCCAAAATCAGTTACATCAATTAAATTTGGAAATGATCATTCTACTTATTTACATGTTGGAGCATTACCAAATGGATTAAAAAAGTTGATATTTGGTCCTAGTTTACTTCAAAATGTGGCAGAAGAAGAAGGAATATTACCAACGTCATTGACATTTTTAGAATTTTCACCAAAGTACATGGTTAAATTAAATTTAGATGTAATTTACAAATTATCAAATTTACAAAAATTAATTTATCTTGGTAGATCAATTGATTTTGAAACACCAAATATTAGTTTTCCACCATCATTAACATCATTGCATTGCCTTTGGCCAGGTGAAAAAAAGGATATTGTTCAAACATTACCAGAATCAATTACATCATTTAGTAATTATAAAAGTTCAAGTATAAAAAAGTTAATATTACCAGTTACAATAAAGAAATTATTTATATCTCATTCATTTACATTGGATTCATTTAGTGGTGGTAGTAATTCAAATTTAGAAAAAATGGTTTTATTTTTAACTTCAACTGAACATGAATTAATAATACCAAATGATATACCAACTTTTAAAGATTTAACATTAAGATTTAGTGGATCATTATTAAAAAATGGTAAATCAATTATTCCAAATACAATTACAAAATTAAAATTAAATGGATATAGTTTTGAAGAATTAACAAATAATTCATTACCAAATTCATTAACATCATTAAAATTAAGCTCATACAATAGACAAATTAATATTGATTCATTATCACCATGGTGGAATAATTTAAAATGTTTATATTTGGTTGAATCACTTAATGTTGATTTACCATTAGTTGAAATACCAAATTTAGAAGATTTACAATTATCAATTATTTATTATAAACAATTAAACCCAAAATATTTACCAAATGTAAAGAAATTAAAATTTTCGTTTGATTTAAATCTTTCAGAAATTCCAAGAGATGAATTCCTTACAAAGTTACCAACAAGTTTAACTTATTTACAATTACCAAGAGGTATATTATTTGATAAAGTATTAAATGAAGAAGGTCAAATAACATTATTACCAAATTCAATAACATCATTAAATATTACCAATAATTTTGAAACAATATTAGATCCATTATTTCCATTACCAAATCATATTGAAAATTTAATTATTTATAATAGTAATTTAGTATTTTTAAATGATATTCAAAATATTAAACAATTTAATAAACAATTAAAAGTAAAAAATAAATAAAATAAATAAAATTATCATATATATTTTAGACTACATAAACAACAACAACAATAATAACAAACTAGTATTTTTTATTAAATTTTGAAGGATCTTAACCAATTTTTGATAATGATTTTAAACCAGCTACTAATAAATTATTATATCCAATTGAATCTAAATCATCTGAACCAGAAATAAATAAAAATTTAACTTTAATTCCTTTGGCTATTACTGATATTCTACCTTTATCAGTTACTCTTACTGAACAATTTATACCATATCTTAATTTAATGAATTCGTTTACCATATTCATTGAATCTTTAATTTTGCTACATTCTTCATGTTGTTTAACTGATTTAATTGAAATTTGACAAAAGTATAAAGTTTCACCGACATTGAAAATAATGTCCCAAGATGGTAAATCAAATTTTGGTTTTAAGAATTCATCACCACTTTCATACTTTGATAAGGTTTCGGAATAATCGGAATATAATGATATTTGTTTACAATTTGATGATAATTTAATTGATTTCTTTCTTTTTCCATTTACATAAACATTAATCTTCTTTTTACTATTTAAAAGGGTTTCACTAACAATTTTCAAAATTATGACCATTTGAATCTTTTCTGTTATTAATTGGATAATACTTGTTGTAAAATTTCCATAATACCCAAAATGAAATTAAATTTAATTGTTTTCCAATAAATGGTACACCATCCAATTTACTATAATCTTTATCTTGAAAAAATTCACCAATTATATCTCTATGTTGAACTGATAGTTGATATGATTTAATTGATTTTAATGTTTCACCAACATAACGACTAATGAAATAACTTGGTTCTTTTCGACATTTTCCTTTAATGAATTCAAGATATTCTTGTTTTAATTCATTATTATTTTCAAATAAAATATCATCAATATTTGAATATGAATATTTAAAATCATTAAAGGTGGTAATATATTTAATAACACTTTCAACCAATTCATCTCTATATTCAATGTACTTATACTTTTCATTTTCTTCAACTATTAAAACAATATGGTCTCTTGCTTTTGATACAGTAATAATTGCTGCTCATTTTCTTTTAAATCTAATTTTTCCAATAATTTACTACCTTCTTTTCTAAAAGTAAATGAACCATTAATTAATTTTAAACCATCCAATATATTTGAAATTTGAATTTGATTTTCTTTATTTATTTTCAATTCAGATTTAATACTTTTCAACTGATTTATTTTATGACAAATTGAATCATTCTACAATGATAAAGTATAAACAAATAAAAATAATTAATATTTTTAAAAATAAACATAATACCTAAATTTTTTTTTTTTACTTACAATATTATTTGTTTTTGAATTTTGAATTTGGTCAATATCTTTATTCAATTTAAATTGTGTATCCCATTTTGGTTCATTTAAAAATTCAAATGATAGATGTCCTGAATTATTTCTATTTTCTTTATTTATTTCACTTGATTGGATAGATTTATCTGGATATTATATATATAATAAATTAGAATTTCAGTGAAAAAAGTGAAATTAATATATTATAAAACAATACATACCTTTATATAATACCATTGCTTTAGGTTTTGGTTGATCTAATTTTACTAAACCAAGTACATTTAATTTCGTTACTACTAATGATAATGGTCTTGAAAATATTATTTGTAATGATCTATTCATTTTCAATATTGAAATAAAATATAATAGTTGTTGAATGGAAAAATTTGAAATTAAAATTATTGATTATTAATATTATTAAGAGTTGAATTTTGTGTGATAACCCCAATAATTGTATTGGTAGTGATCATAAGATTATATACACAATCTCAATGTCATACACCTTTTTAAAATAAAACTAGATTAAAAAGTAAATTATTATTATAGTGGTGATAATGAGTTGTCAATAGTAATATTTTTAAAAATTAAAAAGAATCATTTCTTTTTTATTTATTAGCATTTTTTTTTAAAAATTTATAGATTGATTTGATTAATCATTACTAAATTTATAAATAATACAAATAAAAAAAAATGAAATGTTTTCTGAACGGATTTCAAAAAAAAAAAAAAATTAAGCGGCCACTTTTTCGTTTTTTTTAAAGCGTAAAAAACTTTTTTTTTTTTTTTTTTTTTTTTTTATTTTTTTTTTTTTTTATTTTTAATCATTTTTTTGATCATATTTTCATTTTTTTCAAACACGACAAAAAACTATCACTCATTGCACATTTACATTTTTATTTTAATCAATTAATTTTGTGTTCAATTTGTGTGGTGTGTGTAATATAATAAAATATATATGTTTTTTTTAAAAAATGTACAGAATTGCAACAATTAAAAAAACAGGTCAACTTGGTAAATCAACAGGTAGTTTAATAGTTAGAAATTATTCAACATCAGATTCAACAAATAATGGCAACAACAACAACAACAACAACAATGGTGAAGTTAAAAAATCAAATAAAAGAGGTAAAGAAAGATTCTCTGAATTTGTAGATGATGATGAAGTTGTAATTGATTATAGAAAAGTGGTAGAAAAGAAACAAGTTATCAATGAACAAGCACAAGATTTTGATAAAATGTTGGCAAATCTTTCAATGAAGGAATTAAAATTGATGAGATTCCGTGATAATCCAGAAACATTTGATTTATTTAAAAGACAACATTTCAATATCAATGATGCTTTCAATTTGCCAGTAACAACTAAAAGTTTAATTGAAAAACAAAATCAAAAATTAAATCAAGAATTTAAAGATTCACAATTTAAAACACAAAAAATTACGTTCAATAAATTATCTCAAGTTAAATCTGACCATATTGCAAATGAATTAAATAAATTTAAAGATCAGTAAGTAGTAGCAAGTAATATAATATTCATGTTTAATATATATATATATATATATTTATATATACTAATATAATCTATTATCTTACAGATTTGAAAAACCATTACTTGAAGTTTATAATGAAGTTACAAATCAATCAAATTTATTATATAGAACAAAAAGAGCAGAAGAAAGATTAATTAAAAAGAAATTTGATAAAAAGAATAAACAATATCAATTAAATAGTTTGGAAAGACATTATCGTGATATTGTTCAAGTTAGAAATGCATTAGATTTTAGAGGTAAAACAATATTGTCAACAAATGATGAAGAAGATGCATGGCAAAGAATATTGGAAAGAACAGAAATTTCAGATCCACATAATTTATCAAGACTTCATATGATGGATGAATATAATGATTTAGGATATCAAACAGAATTATCAGAAGATTACATTAATCAACTTTCAGTTGTACCATTTGATTTTGCAAATCCAGCATCATATGCATCATTAGTTAACCTTTTAGAACAAATTAATACAGTTGATGCTTATCGTCATCCAAAAGAATTGGCACAATTATTATTGAATAAGAAATTATTACAATTGAATGAAATTGCTCCAAATAGTCAAGATTTTAAACAATTGGAAAAAGAAATTTGCAATGATATTGAAGCAGATAATTACATTGAATCATTGGTTGAAACTGGAAAAGTACCAACTGTACCAGAATTCTCTGAAGAAGATTTTGCACGTCTTTCAAAAGATGAACTAAATGAATTAAGAATTATTAAATTAGCCGCTAATCGTTTGCAAGAATACCAAGATGCTAAAGATAACGTTTATTTCTATGAAAATCCAAGAGATCAAAATTTAATTGACAATGTTGAATTTTTAGCAACAATGAATAAACCAAGTGTTGCAAATTCAAAATCCACTGCTCAATTATTACATGTTGGTGATATCTCTTTGAAAGCTGGTTCAAGACCATTAACTGAAGAAGAAATTGTTGATTTACTTCCATACGATGAAGAAGTTGTTGAAGATCCAGAAGATCCAATTGAAGTATCTTTAGAAGATGATATTAAAAATCAATATTCTGAAGAAGATATTCAAGTTAAAACTGCAATTAATAGAGAATTCTTTGATGAAAAAGGTAATTTCATTTTTGACCAAGAACAAGTACAAGTTGTAGCAACACCAACACCAGTTGAAGGTGGTGAACAAGTTAATGCATCAGCAACAACAACAACTACAATTAAATCAGCAACAACAGAACCAGAAACATTATTTAATGAAATATCATATCAAGAAATTGATCAAGTAATTGCAGATCAACATAGAGAAGATCAAAAAGAAATAAAATATGCAAGAGAACAAGCAGAATTAAATTTGGAAGATAGAGATAATGATCCAAATGATATATTGAATAAAAGAGCAGTACCAAGCAAATTACCAGATTTTGATGCACTCAGCGCTCGTATTAGAAAACGTGAAGAAGAATCATTAAATGCAATTGCAGAAAGATTTGTAGATCAAGAAGTAAATGAAAAGACAGCACATGATGTATTGGATCAAATTTATGAATCATATAAATCAAATAATTTATTCTCTCCAGATGTAATTGAACACGATAAAAATACAATTAGAGAAGCAAATGGTGATGTTGCAATTCCAGATTCAATGTATTTTGAATATGATACAACATTTGGTGATTTGGTTGATAGAGATGTATTATTTAAAATGCCACTTAAAGATACTGATCTTGTTAGAGTACTCACTCATCAACTCACTGAATCTGGTTTATTAAAACAAGAAAAAGTATTAAAATATACTCCAGATGATATGCCTGTTTCAAAAGAATTGGTTGAATCACTTCCAGAAGCTTTCCCAAATTTCGTTTCAGAAATTATTGATTCTCCATCACAATCAACTGATTTAAATGTAAATCGTTTATATTTAGAAGAAGTTGATGAAAATGAAGAACAAGAAGAAGATAGTGTAGTTCCACAACAACAAGGTGAAGAATCAATTAAATCTGATGCAACAGAATTTGATGAACAATCAAAACAATTAACAGAAGAATTAGATAGTGAAGAAGGTGAAGAAGGTGAAAAAGTAGTATATGATGAAGATGAAGAAGAAATTGTAATTAAAAGAAATGAAGGTGGTCATGAAGAAATTTATGATGAAAGACGTGTTTATATAAATCTTAAGCCAGTTGTTAAAGATGAAGGTGTTATCACAATTCCAACTATATTTAAAAAGAAAACCAATCCACAACCATTGGATGAAGTTGAATCAAATGATGGATGGTTAATGGGTAAACCATTTGATATGTTAGATTATCGTTTAGCAGGTCAACCAAATAAATTACCAATTGATGAAGAACAACAAGAAAATGAAGATGAAGTTGATATGGAAGAACCATCACCAATTATTGAAGAATTAGTTGAAGAAGAAGATGAAGATTTTAAAGATTTAACACCAGGTATTGACCAAGAACCAGACTTATTTGAAGAAACTGATTTATATCATTATCTCCAAGAAGGTGGTTCACAAGAATGGTTTAGACCTGAAAAAATTAATGATAATGATATAGCATTACTTCAACGTCGTCAAACATGGTATCCAAATCCAAGACAACATATTAGTACATATCCATTTGAATTCGTTTCAACTCATAATACAACTGATCAAACTAAACATGATTCATGGGTAAATAGAAAAGCTGTATTAAAAGTAAATGTTTCTGCATTCAATTTACCAGAAACTGTTGAATCAAGATTAGCTGAATTAACCGCTTCAAGATATGATGCTAGAAAGAGAGTTTTAACATTAGTTGCTGATAATCATAAAACATTACCAGAAAATAAATATGAAGTTAAAAGATTATTCAACGAATTACTCCACGAAGCAAATTTAGCTGATCCAAATTTTGTTTCTGCAAGAACCGATAATTATAAACCAACTCCACCACCATCATTCTCGCCTTCATCCACTGCTAAATCACAAGAAAAATTCACAATTTATCGTTTACAAGGTTTCCCAATTTTAAATACTCAACAAAAACAACATCTTGAACTTTATTCTTATATAAAATCACAATTAGAATAAATTAATAATAATAATAATAAATAATAAATAGTAATAATCAATAATAATAATATATATAAAAAAAAAAGTAATAAATAAATAATAAATAAATAAATTTTAATTATATAATTGTCTGTTTTTTTTTGGTTTTATTTATTCTTATTTTTTTTAAATGTTATTATTATTTTTTCGAATTTATACAAGTTAATTTATCAATATATTATTATTATTAAACTATTATTATTTATCTTTGATTTGGAGTTGATTGTTGTGGTGGTGTATTATTTGATAAATATGGAACTTGATGAGATGAAGATGATGTTGATGAAGTTGGTGAAATATTACTACTATTTGGTGATGAAGGATTTAATTGTTGTTTAATTGGACTATTATTACCGGAATTACTTGATAATGAAGATTGAGGTGAAGGAATTGGGGTACCTAATAAATTACCAGCGATATTTTGTCTAAATGTTGAATTTTTAGAAGCAGCTTCAGCTATAGCACTCATGATCATTGGGTTTTGTAAATTCATTCCAGCTGGTAAAATACCTTGAGGTAAAGGTGAATTTAAACCTGGTGGTAATATTGAATTAAGGAATTGGTCAGCTACACCAGATGGACTATTTGCACCTGTACTTGAACCTGGAGCACCTTTTGGAAATGAAAATGATACTGCTTGAGTAACGAAATTTCTAAGGTATAATAATTGTTCACGAATTAATTTGTTTTCAGAATTTAATAATTCAACACGTGCTCTAAATTCAGAATTTGTACCGGTTAAATCTGATACTTTCTTTTCTAAATCTTGAATATATGCTTTTTGTCTTTGTCTAAATAATTGAGCGGCTTCTCTATTTTTAACTAATCTTCTTTGTCTTTTTTGATGTCTTTCTTCATCCATATTGAATCCAACATCAGTAGTTGGAATTAAAGTTGTACCACCATTTTCACCTTTTACAGGAGTTGAGCTAATGAATTTTCTCTTCTTTATTGTTTTATCTTCTTCTTTTTTACCACCATTTTTATTGTTATTACCAGCAGCAGATAATTGATTATTTGAATTTGTAATATTATTATTTAAATTGTTAATTTGATTATTTATATTTAATTGATTTGATGATAAATTGTTATTACTATTATTATTATTGTTTGGTGGAATTGGAATTAATTGATTTGGATGAATTGGTTGTTTAAAATTATTCATTTTATTTGAAGATGGTACATTTAACATTGATTGAGTTGGTATACCAAATGGAACATCAAATATTGATTCTGGTACAATATTATAATGATTTTGTTTAATTGGTTCATTTACAAAATCAACTTTTTTATTTTGATCTGAGTTTGGTACAATTCCATTTGATGAATATAAATCTTCCATTGGATTTTTAATTTGATAAAATTGATTATTATTATTATTATTGTGATGATTATTATGAACTAAATTATTATTATTATTATTATTACTATTATTATTATTATTATTATTTACATGATTATCATTATGATTATGATGGTGTTCATTTTCTTTTTCAGGTTGTAAATATATTGAAAATAATTGTTCTTCTTGATTATTGTTTGTATTATTTATATAAACTTGTTGACCATTATGTGAAGAATTATTATTTGAATTATGATTATTATTATGGTTATGATTATTATTATTATTGTAAATTAAATTATTTGATTGTTGTTTAGATTGCATTTGTTGTTGAAAATTATTAAAAACATTACTATTATTATTGTTGTTATTATTGTTAATATTTTTTTTAAATTTATTTGGACTATCAGGTACTATACTTGATGCGAAATCTAATCCAAGATCTTGGTTTTGGAATAAATTATAAATTGAATCACCTTCAATAAGACTCATTTTTTTATATGTTAATTTAGAGGATTGGTTGAAATGGTATTAAAATTTAATTGTAGATTATTAAATTTAAAAGTTGATACGTAAAAAGTATTGATTACTATTTTCGTTTTAGGATTGTTGTTGTTGTTTTTGTAAATTATATTTATTCGTTGTACAGACTGAATTTTAAGGAGTTATTAATTTTATGTAGTTGATGAGCAATTATTATTATTCTGTAAAAAAAAGAATATATTAGTATAATGGTAATATATTATGATTTAGTAAATTAAGAATTTTTATATAAATATCAAAAAAACACACATAAACAATAAACACAATTAATATTAATTTTTAGTTGCAATAAAGTATTACTATTATTACTACTAGTTATTATTGTTATTGAGATTCAGAATAATTTTTTTTATTATTATTGTATATAATGTATTATTTATTGTTGTTTTTTATATACATTTGATGTTGTGGATTTATTTTAATAAATAATTAATATTTAATTATAAAATTAATTTTAAATAAAATTATCTATAGGTAATAAAATAAAATCGATGACTAATAATTTGTAATAAAAATGTTTGGAAACTTTCATACCATTTAAAAGATTTTATTTGATTTTTAAAGTAAAAAAAAAAAAAAAAAAAAAAAAAAAAAAAAAAAAAAAAAAAAAAAAAAAAAAAAAAAAAAAATATTTTAATAAAAAAAAATAATAAAAAAAAAAAAAAAAAAAATTATTTATAAAAAATTTTTTTTTATTTTTTTAAAACTATAAAAATTTTTTTTTTTTTTTTAATACAAAAAAAAAAAAAAAAAAAAAAAAAAAAAAAAAAAAAACAAACCACAAAAACAATGAATAAAATTATGGTTATTATAATTATTATTATTTAGATTATATACTATAAAATGTGGTTATAAAATAACTGAATAGATATAAATAATATAGTATGAAAATTAAAAAAAAAATAAAATTAAAAATAATAATACTTTTTTGTTTTGTTTTTTTTTTGACAGAGTATTTTGTTTTGTTTTTTTTTTTAGATATTTAGTTATTATTATTATGAATATTGGTAAAATATACTGAGTGAAAGTTACTGAATTATTAAAAGGGAGGGTTGGTTTATAAGTTTTATTGCAATCAAAATTGTTGATGATTATTTGTAATTGTGTATTTTTTTTTTTTTTTTTTTTGATGTTTTTAATTTAAATAAAAATAATTATAAAATAAATAAATAAAATTAAAATAAAATAAATGTTAACAAGTTAAATAAAAGATAAATTATCAATGAAATATTGTTGAGGTGTATATATATATTTTAAATAAATAAAATAATTTTGTGTGTTGTTTTAAAATTGGGTGTGTTTTGTGTGTTTGTGTGTTTGTGGGTGTTGTGGGTGTGGTATATTGTGATTTTAAATAAGTCCCTTTCATTGTGACATTGTTGACTATATGTGTGTGTGGTGTGTGTGTGTGTGTGTATTTTTTGAGGGAGTGTGTGGTTTAAATTTGAATTTATTTATTTAAAATAAAATTTTATTGAGGGTGAGTGTGATTGATCTGCGATATTTTCTATTTAATTTTTAAAAAATAAACAAGAGAGAATACATATATAAAAACATAACCACACACTTTTTATTTTTTAAATGTGTTAAACACACATGGTATGGTGATTGTGAAAGTTGTTATAAACCATTCTATTTTATAATAATATATTAAGAACGACAGATTGGGAAAGAAAATAAAAAGACGACTGATATTATATATAAAATCATAAAAATGTTTAAATATATACAATGACTTTGAAATTTCAACACACACAAATATAACAGATAATTTTTATAACAACATAAAAAAAAAAAAACAGATAAAAAGACACTATAACAGACATACACTATATTAACGTCAACATAAAAATTATCCTTACCTTTTTTAATATTATATATAAAGAAATTTAAATTATTTTAAATAAATAAACAACTATTCTGATTTTTTTATGTTGTTATAAAAATTATCTGTACTCTTTTTTTTTTTTTTATAACTGTTGAATTTAATGTGGTGTGTGTATATACAATTATTAAAATAATAGTTGTTGAGAAAGTTGTAAAATGATATGGATTTGTTATTTATTATAAACTATTTTAATTATTATTA